>JAUESO010000064.1:0-198945 GCA_030914385.1 Drosophila antonietae | reverse complement strand
GTTAACTTTTAGCCACGCTGGCTGAGCAAATTTTTAGTTTAGAAAATTGACTTACCGCTGGTTGTCTTTGAACTTGGTCCCAAAATAGCAGCGACACCATTACCGATCATGTCACAAGCTATAGAAAATCATAAATTACTATTACAGTTTTATTTCCAATATTGTTTATAATAAAACTCACATAAATCTTGCAGCACTATGCTATCGTCGATAGTCACATAGTGTTTGATAGTTTCCACTTGCAGTTCTGGCACTAAAGCATTTACTTCCTCCACAGCTGCATCAAAGGCCTCGGCCAAAGCCATTTCGGTATCAAAGAAAATTGCGCCTTTATAATGAATGGGAAAAAAAGAAAAATATATATATAGAGCAAAATATAATATATTTAGTTAAGTATATGCAAATATTAAAAAAAATATCAATATGAAATTAAAAATTTTTATAGATACCCAAAAGTATTTTATACAAACAAAGAATGACTAAACTTTTTGGCTAGACGACTTTTATATTCACGTGTAGGTAGTGATTTTTCATAAATTTATAATAATTATAATTTATAACCCTCTAGAGTCAATATTATTAAATTTAATGAACACTAATTAAAAAAAAATTTTTTTCTAATTTATTTTTCATATATAAAATGTGAACTAAAAGAAAATTCTATAAAAATAAGACTATATCTAAATTTCTTATTTTATTATTATTTAATTAAGAATACATTTATCTTCATTTTACCAAGAATTAATTTAATTAAGTAAAACAATTAATAAATTAATTGTTAGTTCATTTATTGATGAATTAATCAACTAATTAATTTTGTTTGTTCATTTATTTAAGAATTAATTAACTAACAATTAATTTATTTAAGAATGAATTTAATTGGGTTAATTTATAAATAATTGAAGTATGTAGTTAAGTTAATTAAGAGAAAGATATTTATTTATTATTTAATTAAGTAAATGAAATCTGGATGGAAATGTGGATAATATGAAATATACTGATTTTAATATTTTAATATAATTTTTTTATTTATATTTAATATTATATGTTTTTTTTTATATATTTAATATTATGAATATTTTAATATTATGACTTTATAATATTTTTTGAAGTGCTAAACAAATTTTACTATATAAAGATTTACTAATAAAGAAAAAAGAAGATGTTACGGAATATATTTATTTAAATATATTGATTTAGTATATACATACGAGTTTAGTATACGTATACCTACTGCATATTATTTCATATGAGACGAAATTCTTAGATAAAGTAAAATGATATATACATATTTCATATACAGTCAAAATTTAAATTTACTTTTTTAAATTGTTAACAACAAATTTTAGTTTATATTGTTTGTCTAAAAAGTAACGAAAATAATTGAGTTTAATAATTAATAATGATAATTTAGTTTCAATAACAAATTTTTGGTAAACAATTTCTTGCTTGATTTATTTTATTTATATAATATATATTTTTTTAAATTATTACTCAACCATTTACAACTTAAGTATTACCAATTTTAATGACCAAGACTTCGCCATTATTTGCGCCGCTGCCCAAGACGAGAGCGGCCAAAAGCAGGAACTTTAATAGAAACATTTCTTCTAGAGCTAAGCTCAAATTAGCATGATTATTTTGTATTCACTTATTTATTTCTCTTTTATATACGTGTCAAATAATTATGTTTATAGTTAACATTTTGACTTTTATATAATGCGTTGCACCACTAAAAAATACTTCACAATTCACTTTATTCACATGCACATACATACATATATATACATATATGTATATCAAATATAAAAACAAAACGGGCGTAAAAAATATTCCATGAAATGACGACAGCACCAAATGGAAGCCAATCGATGCCAACTGGGCTCTGGTCGGGGGCGCTGCTCACGAGGCACTGAGCCAGCTAAGAATTTTTCAAAATTTTCGAACATATTTTTTTGTTTTGTTTTTGGAAAGCGGCAAACAACGAAATGCGAGTGCTGCTTATTTTAGCAGACATTTCTTGGTTGGGAGAGAGCCATTTGTTTTATGGACAAGTCAACTAAATTGGTGAACCTAAAATACTATCTAGGCCACACAGACTATGGCATCAGCTGCTGGCACTGCCCACTGGAAATGAGCCAACTAGATGGAAATCTAGCGTGTCAATAGCCCACGCAGCTAACTGTGTAGGGTATAGCAGCATCACACCAAAAAAAAACACACACAAACAAAAATGGTGGGTAGTAAAAAAGCTATATAGAATTTCTATATATACTACGTGAAGGAATCAGACAATAATTACAAAATATTTCATATTTGTTTTGAATAAAATTTTTACTTTTATTCAACAGATTTGCAAATTGCATTAACCAACACTAAATATGCTAGAAATTAAACTAACTGATCGTTTTACTGCGTGTTTTCTCCTTGGAACTGCGACGGGATGCTGAGGATCGACGCGAGGATTTATCGCATCCGCTGCTGCTGCTGCTCGATATGCGCATCGGTTTCTTGCGCACCCAAAACTGCAAGGCAAAAATCAGTTCGGCTTTGAGTGCCTGCCAGGGCGTCACACGCTCCTCCACGGCCACGTTCTGAACATTCCACAAGAACTCAAAAATGCCCAAGATGACGCCAGTGAGAACTCCGCCAGCCAATACCAAGAAAACGCCCCCCAACTCAATGATGGACAACTCATCGCCGTCAACCTCATGAAATGATTCACAAGTAACATTATGATTCTTCCACCATTTGTTCTTCAGCTTATACAGTTCGCCTTTCTCGCTCAGCTGCAGTATGGAAACACTCAAGTTAGTACGGTAGTCGGCGCCTAGAAAAATAAATACAAATATAACAAAATATATATACATCTATATATCCAAGTATGTTAAAACAAATCGTACTAAATATTTTTGCATGAATATTAAAATACTTAAATATATATTTTTAAATATTTCTATTTTAAGCTATTAATAAAATAAATAATTAAATATATTTATACATATGTATATAAATATATATACAAATTTTTAAAACCTGAATAAATATAAAAAAGAAAAAATAAATTTGTATAAAAAAAAAAAATTAAATCATAATCTATTCATTCTTTTATTATAGTATATAAATATATCTATTGATTTTATTTAAAAATATTGATAGAAAAATTAGAAGTAAAATATTTTGTATATTATATTTATATGTAGTTTTATTTGTTCTTATTTACTTATGTTTTTATTTTATACTTACTATTAATTATTTGTATATTATTTTATTATTTTTATTTATTTTTTTAATTGATATATGTATATAGTATTATATTACAAAAATATATTAATAAATTTAATAAAAATAGTTATAGAATAATTAAAAGTAAAATAATTGTTGCATTATATTTATATATGTGTATGTACTATTTATTTTTTTTTAATTTTCATTTTTTTTTATTGCTATATTATATTATTTATTTATTGTAATATGCAATTTTTAATTTATTATATTAATTTAATACTTTTTTTCATACTATGATTTTTCTATATGAATTAAATTTTTTGCTTAACATAATTTTTGTAACATGCGATTTCTTTTGTAAATAATATTTTTTTAATTGCTGAGAATAATTCTAAATTAAATTATTTGTTTATATTAAAAATGAAGATAAGAAAAAAAAATGTTTAATATAAATTTATAAATTAATAATAATTTATTATAAAATAAATATTGAAAAAATAACGAAATAATTGAAATTAAAATAATAAATAATAATGTAATTGGTTTATATTATTTATTATATTTTTTAATGAGTTCGTAAAATTTAAATTATAATTATTATTTACTATTATTTTTTGTTATTTATTCTATAATTTCTTAATACTCTTTTATCTTCATATCCAAAATTGTAATACTAAATACTTATGGCATAAACTATTATAGCCAAGATCTAAAGGAACATATTTAATATAAATTAAATCAACTTTTAGCTTACCCAATGGCACCGCCAAGCCGTAATGCTTTTCACCAATCTGTTCACCGATTTGCCGCAAATCACAATTCCGTTCTATATTATATGTCAAGCTGGTGGTCTCCATGAGGAAGGCATATTTGCCCTTCTCTTTGCGCACACGAGCAACGCCCTCCTTGTTGGTACTCGTAAAACCCGACGGATTGAAGCTCTTCATTTGATTCCACGCGCGCTGATAGTCCGTATCATTGGACTCAGAGAAGAACAGCGAAGTACTGCCACCGCGCATGCTGCCAAACTTTACCTCATCTTGCTCAATCAGATCCTGCAAACTATTTATGGTGCTCTGCCATTTGTTGCTGGTCAAGAACGCAGCCAAATTCGCCGTATACGTGCTGAGCATCATCAGGGCAAAGAACCACCACATGCCCGTTAAGATGCGCATATGTGGACCTCTGCAAGAAGCATAGAAAGTTTTAAATCCAACTGAAATCTAGATCTTGCCAGCTGATCCCACCTGGGCAATATATCGCAACCCTGTTGCATAATGGAGCCAACCATTAGCCAGCAGCTGTTGTTCACATTCCAGATATTCTCCAGCTCATCGGGATCAACTATAGCCGGATTTGGTGGCATCCACTCGCGATAGGAGAGCCTTGAAAAGATTAGCATTATTTCCAGTTCGATTAGCTAAAGAAAAGGCCACTCACCTGGCTATAAGCACAAAGGCCAAGGTCATCACCAGCTGCGCAAAGATCATATAGATCCAGACTTGTGGGGCAAACGGTTCCAAGAAGGCAAACGGATTCTGCTCCGGCGGACTCTTATAATGCAATATACTAATGCCCAGCTGCATGAATGGTACCGTAAAGTCCACAGCCGAGCGGCGCAGTTGGGTAATAGTCAAGTCGCAGACACCAATTTGAGCGTGCTATGGGATTACGTATGTATATATATGGGAAATATCTAACTCCACTCTTCATGACAGCTTACATGATCTATTAGCTTCCTTATTATACCATCCCATTGCTTAGTCTCGGTATTGTATTTGCCATTGCCATTCACAATCATGAACTCATAGTCAAACTCCATTAGTTCGGATAGCTTTCGGATAAGATCCACTGCATAGCCCTCATACTTTTCCTGTCCTCTGAAATTCTCATGATCTTGCCTGCAAATAGATGAAAGAAAACACTTAATAAATATCTGTAGACTTTTTAGAGATTCAAACGCACTTCATCATAAAGTACGGCTCCTCATAATGTGTCACCACGGTGAAGACCTTGCGCTGTATCGAAAAATCCGGCGTAGCTACCGAACTCTGTAGTTCCGGACTTAAACGTCTCACTTTAATGCCATTATCTGGCGTCCACACCATCAGCGGCTCATTCACAGTTGGCTTATAGATTTCCAGATTGAAATGAGTTCGCTGACCGAACTCATTTATTCTCATGTTCTCCGTCTTGAAATGCGGCTCAACATCGTCCTCCGATATGGTCTTCATCTCTTGGACTATATGAGCACCCATAATCCAGGTGCTAGCAAAGCCCAGACCACAATGGCTATTGGGTGGATAAAACTGGCCCAGTGCAGCGATCACATTGCGTGCCGAGTTAGCAAAGAGTACGACAGCATCGTAGATGAGGATGGGTAACATCATTTGACTGCCAAGGATTTGCTAGAATTTAGAGATAATGATCATTAATCTAATCTAATTTATCATTTCTAAAACCCCACTCACATCAACCTGAGTTAAACGCGTCTTCTTGCGGTCATATGGATTAGGATCGACAATTTTCATTCGCACCGATGTAATATTCGCCTTGAAATCTTGATTATATATATCCTTCAAGCCCGAACTATGCGTATCCAGGTGTGTGAGAAACCAGTGCTGGAATTGAACATAATTTATTCTATTTAAGTCTTCTGCAGATCAACAACTCGACTCACTCGAAATGGACCTTGCAGCTTAAAGTCCACAGAGATCTTTAGCAGTTCTCTCAAGGATTTCGGATTACAGTCGAGTATAATGTGATGCTCGTGAAGTGTTTCATCAACCTCCTTCCATAACACGCGATAGTCCTCAGCATAATCTGCTAAATTTCGTAGCTTCAGATAGTCCGTATTCAGAGCGTGTATGTTCATAAGATCTTGTAAGCGAGCGAGACCTGGAATAAAAGCATATTTCATTCAATGTATGTCTTGTATATTCAAATATATTTCATATAGAAAGTAAATAAACATTATATGTTTAAAAGACTTAAATATATGTCTTATATAAAGCTAAGTCTTGTCCTGTCGACCTACGTATCTGTTTATTAGTCCAGCTGTGCCGCTGTTCTATTCGTCCTCATTTTTCCTCAAGTCCGTCCATCCGTCCGTTCATCCGTTGGTTCGTCTTTCCATTTGTTTTTTGCATCGTGCATCAATTCGTATGTTTGTCTGTCTGTCTGTTCAACTGTCCTTTTGTCTATCCGTCCGTCCGTTTAATTGTCCGTCCGTCTATCTGATCATCCATCCGTCCGTCTCTCTGTTTCTCCGTCCGTTTGGCTGTCTGTCCTTTAGTCTTTTCGTCTGTCCTTCCGTAAGTAAATATATAGCCGTAGAACAACATCCGTATCTACAACTTCAAGCCCAAGACCTAAATTAGCTCAACGATTAACCTATTTCCATCTATTTCAACTCATTCTACAGCTATAAATCTCAATTGTAAATATCGATAGTTAACTTACCCTCTGGCGTTTCATAGATTAACGTAAATGTGCGCCACTCGTAGTTGGATTTGATGATATCGAAATAGGCACGCGACAGAGCGGATAAAGCAGGTGCAACATTTACCGTCATTTGATTATTCAAATGTTCCTGCCGCGTCGCCTCGAGCTTCCAATCGTATTCTATGTGTGGAATGCCGGTCGTATTAGCGATTTGCGCTACAATATCTGAACAGAAACGATTACAAAACATACACCGAATTCAACAACATCTGTTGATCAATGAAATAGCAACACAGTGGGCCACTCGCACATACCACTAGCTGCCTTTGAACTTGGTCCGAAAATAGCCGCAACGCCATTGGAAATCAGTTCACAAGCTAAACCGGAACATAGATAGATATACTAGATAAATATATATATTGAGTATAGCAAATATTGAGTGAAACACTTACTGATCTGTTGCAACAGGAAGCTATCGTTGGTTGGCATATACCGTTTGATAGTCACAAACTGTAGATCCGAGAATTTCAGATTGTTGACCTCGCGAAACGCCTGATCGAAACTCAATTCGATTTCCTTTTCATTTTCATAGAAAATAGCACCTGTAAGGTATTTTAAGTATTTTATTCAATTTTTTTTATATTTATATTCATATTTTCTTATTTATGGGATAAATATTTATTTATAGTATTTATATATTTTGTTAATTATTTATAATCATTGATTTATGTATTTCAAGAATAATTATTTTTATATAAATTTTTAAATAAAAAATAAACATTTTTTATTTTTAGTAATATATATTTTATTTAATTTTAATTTTATTTTATTATTTATAAATATTGATTTATGTATGTCAAATATAAATATATTTATATATAGGAATATTTACTTTATATATTTATTTTTTCAATATTTTTTTTATTTTTTTATTTATTATTATTAATTTTTTTTTTTTTTTTTTCATTTAAAATTTTAATTTATGTTTATACATACCAACTGGAATTTTCGTATTTTCCTCGATGCCCATGACGAGGGCATATTTTAAAAATAACACCAAATAAATGTTGACTGGATAAAAATGCATTTTGTTTCATTTCAAATACAACGAATTTCTATTTAGACAACGCACTCTAATTGGATTTGGCTAAATGCAACATTTAGTGACATATATTTATTTATTTATTTATATATTTATGTATTTCTATATACACTCGAAAATTACGTAAAATTTTCAAAAGTTTTTATTTATTTTTTGTTGTTGACTTTATATATGTATCCATCTGTTTTACTTTTAAATATTTTCAGCTTTTTTAGCTCCAAGCGACCGCAGCATCCAGTCTTGGAGCGCTAAGCACGCACACTGACCAACCGACCGGCCTAACTGTATCCGCTCTCCATTCGTCTATACTCAATTCGAAATGCTTTTGCTCTGCTCGACCGTGCTCTGCTCTGCTCCGCTCGACCGTGCTCTCTGCTCTGCTTGGGGAAATGCCATGTGCCATCTGCTATCTGCCTTGTGCCTTGTGCCCCGTGCCATGTGCTATGTGCCTTGTGGCATGGTCATATTTATGGCGCCTGACAATGACGTAGGCGGCATCCAGTCTGCCGTGTCTTTGCCATTCTCAAATGTATTTATTATTTTTTTGTTCTCACACACATTCACACTCATTCACTCACACTCATTCACACAGAAAATTTAGTTTGTCAGCAGCTTTTCATATCGTGTGCCAAATATTATGATGATCGCGCCTTTGTTCGATCTTGGCAGCATTTTGATCTTATAAGAGCACTACTTGACCGCTCTTTGATCTTTACAAGCATGTTTTTAGTAGAACAACTTGATTGAAGCATCTGGGAAATTCTAATGTGAATGTCTTCAGCAATCAGACAAATCAAACAAGTTTGTTATCTTAGATCATTCTGAGATCAATTGAGTAGCATGATTATTTGTAGATACTAAACAGATATATGTTTAAGATATTTAGTGATAATATATATAATTTAAATGAAAAAATAAAAAAAAACAGAAACTTAATATATGTAAAAAAGTTTACATAATTTAAAAATTTGTTATAAAATATAAGATATTGATCATTTTTAGATACTTAGCAGATATAAGATTTTTATACTTACATATTATTTATCTCTTTTTTTTTTTTTTAGCTCTCATATACTCTACTTTACAGTCAACGGAATCATTTTAAATACTCTATGCTTCCATTTGATAAAAAAAAAATCCATCCCATTAGCTTTGCTTTTTCAAACATTTACACTTTTACACTATCAGAAGCACATAAAATGATTATCAAACTATCAATTTCGTTCAAGTACAATGATAGCCCAACAACGTATTTGCTAGACATATTGATTTTAATATAGGCGCAATCAAGGATGATCACAATAAGGAATAAATGTGAGAAAAGGATTAGAATAAAAGCATTTCTTAATATTTACTCCAGATTCAATGGATTTTAGCTTTTATCTCATCGTTTATTGGTAAGAAATTCGCACTGAATAACTTTCTAATTTATACTAAACTCTAAAATGTATAGAATATCCAACAAGAAATGGAAAACTGAATCAGTTCGGGCTCTCGAGGATCAAAATAGAATCCAACTGTGAAATGCCAGCTCGAGCAATTGCAAATGGAATAACTCCAAAACTCCATTTGCAAGAGGAAAGCAGACATTTCTATATGCATACATAGATATATAGATATATATATATAAGAGTTAATATATATTCATATATATATAGATATATATATATATATGTATATATATGTGTATATATATAGGTTTGTTTGCTTATGAAATGAGCTCTGGCTTAGGCAAAAGCATGTACTCATAATGTAGATGAAGAACTTTTTACATACGACATGATATGTCTTTGAATTACTTCAATTACTTGAATAGTTTTTAAACACAGAGTATCAAATATACATATATGATAATCTAAATTATATTGGTTTTGTGAAAATGTATTTATCAGGCAAAAGGAATTTGTGAAGACTTCATAAACTACATATCTGGATCAGGACAATGAACTAAGGCAATATAGAAAGTATATCAACATATTCAATCCTCGAAGCCGAGAATTAAATGTTTATATCTACTATCGTTAACTATCCGTCCATCTATCCGTATGTCTGTGTGACTCACTGTTCTACGTTCTGCTACGTTCCCATAAACCACAAAACCTGAAGACTTGGGCTTTTAAATTAATATTGTTGTATACGATACGCCGTAACTCATTTTAATTTTTTAGTCGATAACAATCCATTTTATCGCTAAAAGTCGCCAATTAGATTTGTTTAATCGCAAGAGTCAAAAGCTTCTAATTAACTGTGTTGATCTCTGTAATGAATAATGAAAAAAGTAATTAATATAATTACTATATTTAAGATATCTTCCAGAATTTCTCATAAGTGGAAAAATTACGTATATCAATATTTTCTATAAATAATAATAGTTTTACAAATGTAAATTTCATTCTACAAATTATTTAAAATCAACTTTTTAACAATCGCTGACGAGATAGAGTGCTGTGAAATCTTAAGTACAGATGCAAATATTTTATAATGATTAAATGGGATCTACTATGAGATCTGAATTCGTAAAATAAATTATAATGATTTAATAATTAAACTAAATTTGTATTTATTATTTTCATATTTTTCATATTTTTTAATCTCATTCATATGTTTTTTATTGAAATAAATTAATGTAATCACTTTTATATTGCTGAATATCCAATGAAACTTCTCTTAAAACATTCCTATTTATTTATTTTTTTTTTTTTTTGGCAAATACTTTTCAATAGAATTTAATGGAATATTCGGAGTAAGGCCATCTCCTAGTCAGGGACACTCCAACGTTTTATTATATTTTGTATTTTATCCTTAGCCTCTTAACACTTTTCAATTATTCTAAATTTCAAGTAGGCTTCAGATATTTAATTTAGCATAAATTAACAAAATGATTTCATACTATAAATAAACTCCATACACTAAAAAACACTTTTGCTTCTAAGCAAACTTAAAAAAAAATACAAAAAAAAAAAAATAAAAATTAAAAAATAAAAAAATAAAATAAAAAATTAAAACCAAAGCAAAAATAAAGAGGTATGTAACTTAAAAATATTTAAAATAATATAACTAAAAACATATAAATAAAAAAAAAAAGAAAAATAGAAAATGGATGATAAGAATGTTGACTTCAGCGTTTTGGAATTTGATAAGTATGAGGACTATCTGCGTTCATTTACCACCAAGCAGGACAATCAATATTTGCGTAGCAAAGATGTTATCGCTAGGCTATTGAGCTTGGGTTATCGTTCGACGAGAGCGCCCTATAATGCGGCCGAGTTTGAAAATCATAAATTCTTGGCCTTGCATGCGCTACGACCGAAATCGATGAATGAGTACTTCAGTAAGTACTTATCGCCAAATAATAAAGATCCCGTCCTTCTGAATTTCAAGCAACGTGAATTGCCTATATTCTCCAAGACCATAGCGGTAGGTTCTAAAAAGAGAAAAATAATTATACAATTATCGAATGATAATCGAAATCGAAATTGAAATCCTTTGCGTTCTCCCATAGACAATCGTCTTCACCATGCATACGGATAAAAGGGGTGCAGAAATTTCAGCGTATATTGATTTGGGCATGAGTTGGATGAATACAACACGCCGGGCGTACAATCATGCCAACTGGAAGGGCATCTATGAGGGTCGAGACTATCTGCGGCCAATGCCGCATCATCTGAGCTATCGCAATGCCCAGTCGAATACACTCTATTATACGGATAGCGATAACTTTAAAGTAGTGCACGATGATCGCTACGGATTGATGTTTATGCATAAGGGCGATCACAAATATCTGCCAATTGGCGGTCATGATAATCCATTCAATCGCAATGTGCTTCGCAGCACAGTGATCTCGCCCAAATACGGCTCGGTCATATTCTACGATCATACGCTGCGCAAGAAGGTCTAGAATAATTCCGCAAATATTTGATTGACAAAATTGAGTACAATGTATCAGAAAATTCTACAGTATGAGTAAAGAGTAAACCAATTCGCTGGCTGTCACCCAAGAAAAAAAATTAAAAAATAACAAAAGCATTTCTCTCACTCACTTCTTGTTTAGAATATGTTTAGCACAACAAACAACAGAGGGCGCTCTATAGTTTTCCTTTCTCTCTCTCATTCTCTGTCTTTATGCAGATTTTCATTTGGGCTTTCTACGCTTGCATATCTCTATGCTTTTTCACGAAGTGTAAAGAGTATATTGGTTTTGTGCAATGTCCATCCTGCTATCCATCCGTTAGTACATCTATCAGTCCTATAGACTTGAAATTTTCAGTATATATACTCCCATACTATATACACTCTACCAAATATCAGAAAAGATATAGCATATAGGCGTAGTTCCGGGGGACGGAAAATTTTAAAATTCTTTCTTGATCTTAAAAGATCCGAAGATCTTAAAAATTCGATTTTGGAGCCTTTAATAATTCGAAAAAGATATAGCTGATATATATTCACCCATTGGATCTATATTCATCGAAAAAGACTTCTTGAACATTAAATGGCTCTAAAAAAAAAATTAAAAATTCATATCTTCTATTACTTTACGCCCATAGAGGGCTTAGATAATTTATCTATCTATTTATATATCTTCTATTGCTTTAGATTAGATTATGAAGTATTTACTGATCTAGAAACCTAGGAATTCGATTATGGAATCTTTATTAACTCTCTCTATCGATGATCAAAAAATGATTTCTACGCCCTTTTGGGAGCTTGACAAACATTTCACAGTTACGTTACTCTAGAGTCTAGACTTATTCTATGGACTGGCTAAAAGTGATATGTACGCGATCAGTGAAGAGGAGGAAGCAGCAAACTATCTCATATATATCCGAAAATCATTTATTGTCAACTTTCTGTGAACTATTAACAATTATCAAATAATCTTTAATGATAATATTTTATATATTTTTTAATAATATATTACAAACACCAATTAGGGGCATAGCAAATTGAAATACTGTTGGCTCAATGCTGTCAAATTTATCAAAATAAATTCAACTTTTCATGACTAAGTATCAGGCAGTCGGTAGCATCCGACTGCAACATCATTCTTACATGTTTATTATTAGCATAGTTCACTTTACATATGTATATATAAATATACAAATATATATATGGGCGACATAGCTCATTGTATTTTAGGCCTTCGTACGTTTTAGTTGCAAATTTTTACATCATCAGTAAAATATAACGAAAATGCATAAATATCAATAAAAAAATTTAAAATTTTAGAAAATAAAATGCTTATCAAATATTACGGCCCTTTGTGCTTGTTGCTGCTGCATTGGGCCGCAGCCAGGGAAAAGTTTAATGTGGGTAAGTAAGTTCTTAAATAAAATATTGTGAAAGGTAAATAGACGAAAAACTGGGTCAAATTCATTGCAAATTTGTTCTGTTGCTGTTCAGGCATCATTTTCACATCGGACAAGGATGAGGCGGAAATTGCATTTCGCACGGCTGTGGAACGTGCAAATATTTTGGAACGAAATATAGAACTTGTCCCAGTTGTGCTCTATGCCAACATCGAGGATAGTTTTATAATGGAGAAAACGGGCAAGTCTTGAGATATAAATGGGAACTTAATTATATTTATATATTTCAATCTATATATTTTTTTCTTGCAGTTTGTGAGCTGATTTCGCAGGGCTGCATTGCTATTTTTGGACCCAGCACGGGCAGCAGCTCAGGCAAGTTACTCATTCGGAATTTTGTACGAATTCAATTCATTCAGCTTATGCATCTTTATAGACATAGTTGCCTCGATTTGCCATACACTGGATATACCGCATATCGTTTATGACTGGCTGCCGGATGATCGTCAGCACGAACACACTTCGATGAGCCTCAATTTGCATCCGGATAATTTATTGTTGGCGCGTGGATTCGCCGAGCTTGTGCAAAGTTTCGGATGGCGTAGCTTTACGATTATCTATGAGTCGGAGAGAGGTGGGTGGTGAATTGTCTGCGATAATATTAAATGGAGGAGAGATAACTAGAGATCGAAAATTGTTTAGATATAATCAAAATATCATTCACTTTAATTCTTTACAGAACTACAACAGCTGCAGGATATTCTACAAATAGGTGATCCGAATAGCAATCCAACAACCGTCAGACAACTGAGTCCCGACGAGGATCATAGACCATTCTTAAAGGAAATTAAGTTATCCACAGATAATTGTCTTATCCTACACTGTTCACCGGAGAATGTCTTAAAGGTACTTGAACAAGCTCACGAACTCAAAATGCTAGGCGAATATCAGGTGAGAAAGTTTAGTGATTGAGATTATATATGTAATATCATATTTTACTGATTTCGCGCTTTGTTCTCGCAATATTAGAGCGTTTTCATACCCCTCTTGGATACACACACCTTGGAGCTGGGTGATATTATGAATGTAGAGGCGAATATAACAACTGTACGCTTAATGGATCCTACGGACTATCATATAAAGAACATTGTTCATGACTGGGAGGAGCATGAGAAGCGTGCAGAGCGTTACTATAAAGTGTTGCCCACGCAGGTGAAGACACAAATGATATTACTGAATGATGCTGTATGGCTCTTCTCCAAGGGACTCACAGAACTCGGAATTTTGGAAGAGCTCTCGGCGCCCGAAATCGAATGTAAACGCAAGAAACCCTGGCAACACGGACGACGCATCATAGAGTTCATGAAGGCGGTAAGGAAACTCGACTATATCGACTATATCATATACTATACCATACTATTCTATACTAGAATATATAACTTACCATAATATTCTATTCCATTCCATAGCGCTCTGAGGAGGTTGGCACGGGTCGCGTCGACTTTAATGAGTATGGACAGCGCAGTTTCTTCACCCTGCGCTTTATGGAGATTGAAGCCGGTAACTTCTTGGATCTGGCCACCTGGGATCCAGTCAATGGTTTGGATAGGCTCAACGATGACGAGGAGAGCGAAAAACGTGTGGGCCAAAAGTTGTCGAACAAAACTTTTATCATCTCCTCACGCATCGGCGCGCCCTTCTTAACGTTACGTGAACCCGAAGAAGGTGAAGTTTTATATGGCAATGCGCGCTACGAGGGTTACTCCATGGATCTGATCGATAATATTGCACGCATGCTGAACTTTAAGTACGAATTTCGTATGTCACCAGATGGCAAATATGGCAGCTTGAACACAGTCACTCAGACATGGGACGGCATTGTGAGGCAGCTGCTCGATGGAGTGAGTATGAACTAGGCTTAAGAGACTTAGCATGTGTGGCTTAAGAGAATGGGCATTTTATTTTTTTTTTTTTTTTAACTGACAAATAACTGTTGCTTGATATCTGCAAATAAATGTCTTTCACTCAGAGTTTGAGCAGCAACTCAGAGAGCAATCGATTGCAACGGTTCTTCAACGAGTTCGCTCCCGAACGACTCGTAACCGTTATGCTTTGGTTTGTTTCGCTCTAATTGAGTTAGAAGAAGTAACAAACTATTGCGAATGTATTAGTGTGCATGTCAAAGCTCACACGTCACGCATTGAGTGTGTGCATGAATATGTGAGTGTGAAAGCCCTTCGCATTGCATTTTTTTTTTTTTTGCTCACTGAGTTTCATAGTGCGAACACCAACTCAAGAAACGCTCAACAGCGAATAAAGAAAAAAAGAGAAGCGAAATCTCTTGCTTAAGGCTAGAGCAAGGGAGTTTGATTTGGTTTTGCGAGCTATGGTATTTTAATTAGTGTTTTATTATTGTTTTCTTTATTATTTAATTTTGTTTTTTTGAATAGTAAAAATAAAAAATAATAATAATAATGATCTTAGATAAAGAAATTAAGAGTATTTAAAATAATTAATTAATATTTATATACATAGATACTATATAGTTTATACTCAATTCTCTTCTAGAACGCAGATCTGGGCATTTGTGATCTGACCATGACGTCGGGCAGACGTCAAGCCGTTGACTTTACGCCGCCTTTCATGAATCTGGGCATTAGTATTTTATTCTCAAAACCTCCGATACCACCGACGGATCTATTTTCGTTTCTCTCACCCTTCTCGTTGGACGTTTGGATCTATATGGGCTCTGCGTATCTGTTTATATCACTATTGCTCTTTGCCTTGGCTCGCATGGCGCCCGACGACTGGGAGAATCCGCATCCGTGCAAGGAACCCGAGGAGGTGGAGAATATATGGTTTCTGAGCAACACAATGTGGCTATCCATTGGCTCCCTTATGGGTCAAGGTTGCGACATATTGCCCAAGTGAGTGAATTTATAATTCATTAATGAAAGTAATTAAGAGTTTGATTTATTTTCTCTTCTTCGACAGGGCTGCCTCAACCCGCCTGGTCACTGGAATGTGGTGGTTCTTTGCCTTGATGATGTTGAACTCCTACACGGCCAACTTGGCCGCTTTTTTGACCAACTCGCGCCAGGCCAGCTCCATTAACAGTGCTGAGGATCTCGCTGCCCAGACCAAAATCAAATATGGCGCTCTGCTGGGCGGCTCGACAATGGGCTTCTTCAGAGACTCCAATTTCAGTGTATATCAGAAGATGTGGACAGCCATGGAGAGTGCACAGCCATCCGTATTCACCAAAACAAATGACGAAGGTGTGGAGCGAGTTCAGGTGAGTGAGTCAAAGTATTACAATACCTTTGTAAAGAGGTAACTCATGAATTGATATGAATTGAAATGAATGCTGAATATATTCATACTTGGGCTTATCACATATTTCAAAGGCTTATTTTTATATCACTCGATCAGAGCGTTTCCATATTTGAGACGTTCACATCAGGCCTAAGCTTCAATCTCAGCCTCTCTCTCCTCCGGCTCAGCTCCGGATTCAAGCGCCACAAAAAAATTATAATCTTCACTTACACATATACATAAGGGACATATAACTGCTATTGTAAGATAAATATACATGTGTGTGTATGTATATACATAGAAACAGTGAGCGGCCATAATTTTTGGCCTGATCTATTAAGTAGCGGGTGCAAGAGAGACAAGTTGCAAAGTCAATGAGACAGCCCTTTGAGTTGAGACCGGCTTTGTCGTTCTATGTTGATCGGTATTAAAAATAACATGTAAAAGACTGAGACAGGCATAGTAACTGCTTTTGCGTGCGTTCCATTGCAATACAGACGCCCACACTGAGTGAGTCTTTAAACAGAGCGTTTAAGCGACAATGCAAGCCAAGCACTTGCATGTACATACATATGTATGTATTCATGTAGGTATATCACAGTTACAGAGCTAGAATTTAAATATAAAGGCATCAAAGACTAAATTCAAACAGAGAACACTCAAGGCTCTCTCTTTGCTGTTACTATTTTTCGCTCTTTGAGTGCGTTAGCGAATTAACGGCATGAGCTGTGAAGTTAAGTCGTCGTTGGTAAGCAGCAAGCAGTGCTGCCAAATATTTAGCTAGTCGCTATAAAATAATTTAAAAAGCTAGATCAAGTTAAATATGAAGTGTCCTATCAAAATTGTTGAGACCAGTTGAGTCTAAACTGACTACTTTTATTATAAGTAATCAACTTAAGCGCATCTAGCGCACTCGGCGAGCGAGCATAAAAGATCTTGCATGACATAACTAGCGGGAAAATAGCCAAATAAGTAATAATTAAGGCCATAAGTTGCAAGTTCTCTTTATGCTTTTGTATTTAGTTTGCTGTTTATTTTGCAATTTGAACTGAACGCTTATTACTGCTGCTTAATAAAAAAAACTTTTCAAGTTAATAAAACAATTATTTTGTGTATTGTGAATTCATTTATTAAAATCAAAATGCGAACTGAAGTACAAAAGTTATCTTATGCTGTAAGTCAGCGAATGTTTATGTTAAAGCTTTTATTTCATTTTATTATTTATTTTATTAACTATTTGAGCAAAAGTATTATAAATTTATTTTTTACAATTTTTAATAAGATAAATGGTGTTCTTACATTTAGCGATTTTGTTGCTTATGAATAGTTTTCCATCTAATTGGGAAACTGCTTTAGTATGATATAATTTACAATTATAATTTATAGTTGAATATTCTATAAAAACTATAATTAAACCTTGGTATGAGATAATTGAAAAAGAGAATACGTCCAATAGGTCAATGAGAGTAATATTAAATGTTTCGTGATTAAAATGGTTTATCATATCTTGTTTATTGAAAAATTTTGGCTTTATTTTGTTGACTTTTGCAAATGTAATAATGTCTAGCAGATTTTGCAGATCAAGTGATAATAGTTTGTGTCGATATTTTTCCAATAACATCTCTTGATCGAATTTCATGTTTTTTACAAGATTTGTAATTTTAGTTCTTTGAAAATTGCAGAATTATTTTTATTTTATTTTTTTATTTTTTATTTTGAATTGTTAGCATGTCATCGTGATTCGGTAATCCATTAAAAAATAGTACCCAATTCATTAATACTTCGCTTACAGACTCTATGAGGTATGTGTTGAGAAAGAAGTGTTTTAGTTAAACTTGATTCCATTGTTATTTCCCAGTTAATAGTGTTATTTCTATTATTAAAAAATGTTAGCTCTAGCCAAAAGGAAAAAATATATTTTATTTAAATTTTATATTATCTTTATGAATTATTTATTTTTACTGTATTTCCTAGAGCTTCTTTAACTACTTTAGCCTACTTGGTAATTCTAAGATATCCCTTTTTTGTTATGGTAGTCTAGAGTATGGATTATTTGGGACCACTTATAGTAAATGAGAGTTCTGAACCAAACCTAAATATGTCAACCATTAAATTGATTTATATAATCATAATGCAAAGAAAATGTTCATTGAAGACTTTGCGCTTAATTGTGAGACAAGTGAACAATATGATTCAGAGCAGCCTGAAGAAATCGGAAAGGAATGCATGCAAGTTATCACCCCGCTACTCAAGCGACTCTTATGATAAATGTAAACAACTTTCAAATAGCATAACTCAGTCTCCCCAATCATAAACAACCTATAGTATCACGCCACTCGGCTCAAACATAAATATTCCCTATTCCCGCAGAGTCAGCAGTTTTGGCTTCAACATAAACATAAGAATCTCTGCGCAGTTTCCAAGGGCTCTTTGAGCTAGCAACCAAGCTTTAATATAAACAATTCATAATTTCACAATTCCGATATAGAATCACGTAAGCCACTCTTGTGAGCTTTCGCGCTTTTGAGCTTTGAGCTTTAATGAGAGAAGCTTTAACATAAACATTAGCTGACTTGCAGCATAAGATTTAGCTCGAATTTTGAGTTTAATAAATGAACACTACGTTCACTATAATAAAATAATTTTTTTTATTAACTTGCAAAGGCAAGTTGATTAATTTGCATGGTAGTTTTTTCAAAGAATGCTTGAATAAACTAATCGATGAGCAGATAATTAGCTTGCTGGAGGATGAAAAAATGACAACATAACAACAACAACAACGGATATATATGTCTATATATATAACAACATGAGCAGAATGAACAAAGGAGACGATTTTGAGAACACTCTGGAGCCGAAGGCACTGGAGAGTATGCTGTCAGGAGTTTATAACAACAACGACAACGTTGATAACTCCAGGAGGAGTGAGGTGAAAAGACTTCTCATAGAGTTTAACACCATGAGCCGGAAGCCATCGGTTTCAATAAATAACCTAAGAGTAGATAGGCTGTACAAAGTTATTGGAGCTTGGCGCTTCAGCTGCAGAGAAGGGATATGCGTGGAGCTAGAGTTGGAACACGCCTTCTTATACTTGCCAAGAAGGTACCACGTATCAGATCAGTTATCTGTTTGCAATAGGATGGAAATAGATGAATCGTGCAATCTTTACCTATCCGACGAGTTGGGAACATATACAAAGAGGAGAAAAATTGGGACATAGAGCATACTGAAAATATGTCATTCGACCTTAAACATTTTACACAATAAAATACAATACATACAATACAGTAGATAAAAGAAAAATTAATCGATACAACAACAACAACAACAATAACAATGGTGTCAACAACAAAGATGATGAGGAATTATTCGACAGCAACAGCTTTAATAAAAACACTGGCAAACCAATAATTAAGGCAGAGGATCTCATCCCCGAGCGTTGTTATAAAATTATGAACTACAGAAGAATAATAAGCGAAAGAATCTGGAACACTTGAGCCACTCATTACTAGTTGAGGACAATCGTCTCCAGCAACATGTATCAGCCACAAGTAAACAGTAAAACAGTAACAATTAATATATATAAAATGGAGACTCCAACTACTTCTTCAAGCGCTCAGAAGCCACATGGAGGACTGCAGCAGCCTAATATCAGCCTCAATAATCTCAAAGCCTTACAAAATTTTCATCTTAGACGAGAGAAACGATTACTTAACAAGACGAGAATGCCTCTTCATGTTGAGATGGGTGTAATTAGGGCATGGCGTGTAGGGTCCATCACTAGCGTTGGAGTTAGATGACTACATTTTGTTTTTACCAAAGTCATATAATAGTATTGACGATGCAACAATCGAAAGTTTAAGTACTCAACAATTTAATATTGCAAAAAAGTTATCCAGGTTCCAACAATCCAGTTGTACAAATAACATTAAGAAATTCCCAAAATACTCAATAAAAAATACATTTAAAACAAAAAATGAAGAACGAAGCCTGATATAAGCAGAAAAAGCTTTGCTATTCAACTGATTACATCCTAGTAGATAGAAAATGTTGTTTCTGGCATAAAATTAGTTTCTGGCATAAACTTCCGGTATAGATAAGAAATGGGCATGTTGTTTCTGGCATAAATTTCCGATGTAGATAAGAAATGTTCAAGGGCACTTCCGGTGTAGATCTCAAGGTCAATACAGAAAGTTTGATAAGGGGTAGAGGGGTATAGAATGGTTTAACTCAAGGTCAGTAAAAAAACAGAAAGCTTGATAAGGGAGTATGAAGGCGTTCTCAAAGAGTGCAGGTCTTGGCATAAGCATATGGAACAGGGGAACATTTTTTTGTGGGTGATTAGCATATGTATATACATGCATATATATATATATATATATATATATATAGTGACATAATCATATGATTATACTGATTACGTCCACAATATCCAAAAGCTGTTGCCATAGCCAAATCATTAACATAAATATTCCCAGGCTCAGTAACTATAAACAAAGAGCAGCCAAGCCGGCGATTCTCCCCCATCGATCGGCATCGATCGAAATAAAGCATAATCAGCATAAAATCTCTAGCAACATGCATCACCCACGAATAAACATTTGTTGCCAGAAACATGCATCACCAGAAAGTTGTCATAATTTTACTTTGGCTTCGTCTTTTAATTTTTATTAGCGTTGTCGTTAGCCTATGTCGCGACATTTACTCGACTCAAAACATATTACTCAAGTATATATATATACTTACACTGATAAGTAACATAAAAAATAGAAGTTGAGCAGAAAATGATTTAAATACAGCACCCACAATGTAGCGCAGAACATTGAATTGGAGTGTAGTGTTACTCAAGATGGTGAAATATTGTGCTGTGTGTAACCTGAGTGTGGATAAAAATCGATGGTCTCATCACATTCGAACAAATCAGCACAAGAATAACGCGTTAAAGCCGTTGGATGGGCGTGTAAAGTGGACTTCGAGTGGCTTTCAAAACCGCATTTGTACAATTTCGAAAAAGTGTGGCTATGCGTCAAATTACGAACGAACAACGGTCGAGAAAGAAGTCCCACAATCACCATTGGGCTCAGGATCGCACTCTGCAGCTACAACCGAGCATTATCCAGGAACAGCTGCCGAGCCTTATCCAGGAACAGCTGCCGACCCAAAACCAGATGCAGGAGCACCTAATCATAAACCAGATGCAGGAGCACCCAATCATAACTTCAAACATAGTTACCAATTATCCAATAATGATTGATGGCTATCAACACCAACTATCCGAGCTTCCTGAAGAGCAGCAGCAGGAGGGGCAACCTCCTGCAAAAAAACTAAAGATTGGGGCTGCAAAGGCCCTAAAAGAGTTTAACTTAAGGGATGAAAAGCCTTTGTTAAACATCTCGAATATGCCGGTAGAAGTTTAGTTTAAGATATAAAAAAAATAAATTCGGTTAATAAAAAGCCTTCAGTTAGACTAATACATGGAGATTAAAAAAAAAAAAAAATTATTTTAATGTTTATAATAAAATAAAAAATAAAAAAAATTTTTTTTCTTGTTTTCTCATTTATAAAAGCATATCATAGGCTGAATAACAGCTATCACTTAACACCTCTTGAACTGCTGACTGAATATCAAACTGTTCTAACTACTCTCCAGTTGTACAAATAACATTAAGAAATTCACCAAATACTCAATAAAATGTAGATTAAAAAAAAAAAATTAAGAAACGAAGCCTTATATAAGCAGAAAAAGCTTTGCTATTTAACTGATTACATCCTCATCAAATTCTTCCACATAGCAAACAGCTAGCAGCTAACAGCTCTTTAACTGCCATCAATAACAGCTAACAGCTAATGGGATTATATTAAGCGATCTAGCAAAAACTAGAAAAGTTTTGAAGAGAAAATTTCAGAGTATTAAGTTAGGGAAAGCTGAAACAGATCTACAGCTAGAAGAATCTCTAAAACCAATAACAGCTCCTCTAGAAAAACTTGTCAATAAAACTGAAATATTAAATAAGAATTTGTTAACACCCAAAAAAGAAATAAAAGAAGATATAAAATGGCGAAAACCATCTCCATCATTATCACGTATATCGAAAGCTGAAACTAAACGTTAAACCTTAAAATTCTATGAATCTTACTTAGCTCCAGACTATTCTGAATGCATTGCTGCAGATTCCTATAGTGAATGGGGTACTTATAGACAATGCCGTTGGCTTCTGATTGCTAGGACAAAATGGTAAATCGTTATGTAAATCATGTAAATTGGCTGGATAATTTAGATCTACCTCAAGAATATACCCATATTCAGATTCCTCATTAGCCACTCATCCAGTCGAAGCATCCATATGGAAGATATTGAGGCATAGCCCACCCATACATATTATTAGCATCTAAGTACCATAAATACTGAGAGGGCGCCGTCTCATCATAGTCATTCATGTACTTTGGAATACCTTTGTGAGCATTGTACCAGACCTCCACGAATACCCCTTTGAATAAATCTCTGCATATCAATGTCTGTGAATAATTACAGTTGTATACCTGTCGACTTTAGCATAGCATGACTCCAGTCTGGAGTTGTGTAATAATGAGATTTATCAAGTGAGTAAATACTCATGCATACTAAACGAACATTTTCAAAAACATCTGTAAGTAGTAGTACATCGGTCTTCAAATATAATTCCATATAGTCTGTTTGACAACCTAAGACTTCCCCAAACACTTTGCGTATGCTGATAATCTTCATATGAGCACTCACTATTCGAGAGTCGATTGAAAAACATTTCTCTTGGTGATAATGAGTTCTCATGCAGACGATCAAATGAGCTTAAATATGTTAGACTTGAGCTAATATTCAATAAAGCAAGTTGTCATAATCTAGCTCTGACTTCATCTTTTAAATTATATTGGCGTTGCCCTTAGCATATATCGCGACATTCATTCGACTCACAACACATATTCAATTATATATATATCGCAATGCAGTTTGTAAACTTAGCTAATCTGCTCACAAGGTTTTACAGTTCTTATCTGTACATATGCATATATATGTATAAATAAGAATTCATTCACAATTAAATGGAGGAAATAGTGATTATTTTATATATATATATATATATATATATATATATATATATTGTAGGAAATATTGATTATTTTATCTGTATATATACATATATTTATTTATAATTGCATAGTTACGCGATTTATACTGTGATAAGCTTACGAAACATTATTTCCTCCATTTAATTGTGTATGATTCTTCTTCTTTTACACATTGCAGACATTTGCAATCTATTAAAAATTTGTTCTAGAACTCTCATTTACTATAAGTGGGCTAGAAGTCCCTAATAATCCCTAATGTCTAGCGTTTTGGATTGGGCTAATGCTCTGAGTGATTTATTTTGTTGAATAAAATTTCGTTGGGTTGTTGATTGTATTGTATTGTTTTGGATCTATTCTCTAACTGCATGGTATATATATATAAGTTTAGCATAATCAACTATATTAACATCTTCTTGGATGCATTGAGAAGTTTCTACTTTACTGTCGAACGCCTGTTACTATACGCAAAATCTAATCTGGCAAGTATTGCCTGAAAGTTGAGTACGGTTCTGTGATTGGTTAGGATATCGTTTGCCCTGCCTGTGATCTTGTTTCTAAGTATTGTTAAGGCACCTACATATGTATCTTCTACTGCCCTCTTTATACACTCGCATGGCATCGCAAGCTGCTTGGCGCCAGCTTACATATGCATTTTGGCAACCTGAAAACTCTGGTAAGGCATTAATTATATCGAATGATTCGTCGCAATGTATTGTATCATCGATGATTGTTGCTTTAAATTCTTGTTCATTATTGGATGATAATGTTAACTGAGACTTTAATTCTGTACTTTGCTCCTGAAGTTCTCTAGTTTTATTTGCTATCAAATGAGCTATTATATCTGCTGTTAAATCGTTAGCCATTTTTTTTAATTTTGCGTATTTGCTTTGAATTTTTCAATCTTTTCAATTAACTCGTCCAGGTTTAGTACAATTATAAAACAAAATATTTTTTGTTAAATATAACTTAATAAATATATGTAATATTATAAAAAAAAAAAATTATATAAATTCTCGATCGCTCACGTAGTAGTACTTCTTTCTTGGGGTTTGAGTAAATTGGGTCATCCTTCCTTCCTTCCTTCCTTCCTTCTATCTTAATCGTCTTTAGGTTGGTCACAGATTTTTTTTTTTTTTTTTTATCGGGTTTGGGGTTTTTCGTTTAGTTTCTCTCTTGTTTCAAGCTGCTTCTCGTTTTAGGTTTTGATTTGGTGTCGTTTCGTTTCAAGTGCAAATTTTGTATCGTCAAAAATGTTTTGATTTGGTTAAACAATTCTTTGTTTCAAGTCAACTTTTATTGACGTTGTTTTTTTTTTTTTAATCACAAATTGTTTGTTAATTCTTTCGTAACTTTTAAACATACTTTTTGTTTGAGTACTAGAAACTTGTTTATTTATTTTTGTTGTTTTTTAGTTTAATTTTTACACTTTTTACATCACTTGTAGTTCGGCGTACGATTACATTAAAAGATTTATGTTGCCTTTAAAGTGTTTTTTTTATTAAATCAATTTGCCTTTGTAATTAATTAATAACAAAATTTATTTGTTGTATTGCGAGCGTAGTGTTCCTTTTTGAAACTCAAACTTCGAACTGAAGTACAAAAATGATCTTATGCTGCAAGTCAGCTAATGCCTATGTGAAAGCTTTCCTCATTAAAGCTCAAAGCTCAAAATCTCACGTTATCGGAATTGTGGAATTAGGAATTGTTTGAAGTGAAGCTGGGTTGATAGCCCAAAGAGCCCCTTGGGAACTGCGCAGAGAAGTCTTATGATAAGCATTGAAGCTAAAACTGCTTACGCTGCCGAAATAGCGCCGGAATACATATATATATATATATATGTATGTATATTTATCGCTGAGCCAAGTGGCGTAGTGCTATATAGTTTTGTTTATTATTGGAAAGATTGAGTTATGCTATTTGAAAGTTGTTTATATTTATCATAAGAATTGCTTGAGTATGTATGTATTTGTGCTTGCAGAAAGGCAAAAATATGTACGCTTTCCTAATGGAGTCCACTACACTGGAATACAATGTGGAACGTAAGTGCGATTTGATGCAAATTGGCGGCTGGCTGGATTACAAGAGCTATGGCATTGCAATGCCCTTTAGTAAGTGCATTTGTGACGTACTAAGCCTAAGCTATGATTGAAATTGCAATTCTTCTGCAGATTCACCGTATCGCAAGCAGATTAGCGGCGCCGTCTTGAAGCTGGGCGAGCTGGGCGTGCTGGCTGAGCTGAAGCGCAAGTGGTGGAAGGAGATGCACGGCGGTGGCAGCTGCGAGGGCGATAAGCAGGGCGACGCTGATACTCCGGAACTGGGCCTGGAGAATGTTGGCGGCGTATTTCTGGTCTTGGGACTGGGTCTGATGTGCGCCATGGTGCTGGGCTGTACGGAGTTCTTCTGGAATGTGAAAACGGTGGCCATTGAGGAAAAGGTGGGTGGGGCGAATGAGATCTCAAAAAAAAAAATATTCTACAACTATTATCTATTTGGCGCAGATCTCCCTGAAAGAGGCTCTCAAGGCGGAGGTGATGTTTGCTCTGCGCATTTGGATTAACACAAAGCCCGTGCACACAAGCGTCGGCTCGAACTCTTCCTCTTCCTCGTCGTCATCCAGCTCTTCATCCAAATCGAAAGCATCGAGATCGCATTCGACGCGCTCCAAGCACTCTTCCAAATCGCTTGGCATATCCAGCAAGGATCATGATGCGGACTCATCTGTGCACAGCAAGCTCAAGAAGATTGGATCCATGTTTTCGCTGAAGTCGCATAAGGGAAATTCGCCGCCGCTAGAAATTGGCTGGAAATTGGATAAATCTACGCAAATGAGTGTGGCATCAACGCCCCACGAGGAAGAGCCGGTGGTGGTGGAAGAGCAACGTCCAGCTGAGCGACGACATCATCATCATCACCATCATCATCATCATCATCATCACCAGCAGCATCAGCAACAGGATCAGTCGATGGATCAACGAGCTAGCAAATTGAGCAATGGAGTTTGAAAGTTTTTTTTTTAATCATTTTCTTTTATGCAAAGAGTTCTTAAGCCATTTAAGTTCATATTAATGAAGCTTGTCAATATCACAATCTAAGTCCACTCAATTTCGTATTTGCGTACTCTCTCATTCCCATGAGAGATTTAAGTCTAGTGCAATGCTCACGATTGAGTGGCAGTCTGAGTCGTTTAACAGTGATGGCCGATCTACCGCTCTCTCACTCACACTCCATAAAATTCGTTTTGCTTACTCTCAATTGTGCTCTCCATAAGTAAGCATGTCTATGTTTGTATGTGTGCAAATAGCAGTGCAAGCTAATGAGTGAAGAAAGTGAGAGTGAGTGTGGACAACATTGCAAATTAGTGACTTGCTTTGTCATGCTCACGCATACATTTTCTCATTCTGTATGTGAATATTGTTTGGAAGAGTATTGGAAAGTTAACATGACATCGCACACTTACGTACGCTTGCTCACGCATAAATGAATACATACATGCTATGCTTATAAGTATTTATGTGCTTGTATGCATGGACATACATATATGTAAACTTGCAGAAATTGCTGAAATTCAATTATGTTAAGATGTTTGGTCTGTTGTTCGGTTACTGTTAATACACTACTACTATTTACAAGGTATTGAATTCACTACTTGAAACTCAATTCGAAGCTTATCAGTTTTACATAAAAAAATAAGAAAAATAAATGCATTTACAAAGATTTTTGAATTCAAAGAAATTACATTAAAGATAAGAGAATTTAAATGGCTTGACAATTTTTTGGTTTTTAGTAGATAAACCCAAACCCCTACAAAGTATTATAAAATTAATAACCGTATGATTTGCTAAGCCCTTAGAAAACACACATTTAAATATTTAAGTTTTTTGCAGTTTTTATTTTTATTTATTTTTTTTTTTTTGTATTTAAGTTATATTTCGGGCATATATTTTTTTTTTTGTCTGTTTTGAACATTTGTTTTTAAATTTGTTGTAAAACAATTTATTTTAAGTTAATTGATTGCGAATCTCAGTTTGTTTATCATGTTTGTTTTTTTTTTTTATATCTAAATTGTTTTGATATATTTTGAATATTTCGTTTATCTTAAGGCTACACTTTCATTTAATACTTAGTTGATATATTAAAATATTTGCAATATTTTCATAATTTTACTGTTACACTTGCAAAGCTAATTGAATACGTTTGTTGTTGCTCATTGTTTAAGGTACATTTAGTTGATTATCTTTCTCTCCGACAGTTTGTCTGTTCTTTATTCTTCTTCTTCTTCTTTTTTTTTTTTTTGGATTTTTGAGCTTCTTTTGAATAGCTTAAAAGTAACAAAAAATATTTTTCACTTACTAATAAATCAATATGTATTATACAAGGTTTTTTAATTCAATAAACAGAGTGTTGGCAGAGAGAGTGAGCGAGAGACAGAGAGAGAGAGAGAGGAGAGAGAGAGAGAAAGAGAGAGAGCGAACGGAATGAGATATCTGTACAATTCTAAATGGAAATTTTTGAAACAGTTATATACATTTTTAACACAAAATATTACGCGACATAAATTCAAAATAAATTCTATAACTAAAATACTTTTTTTTTACATTTTTCTCTTGCGAGTATTTTTCACATTTTTTTTTTTTTTTTTTTGTACTTAAGATAATTAAATTGCTTTAAATAATTCGCTAAATTTCGTTTGTTTTTTTTTTTTTTTTTTTTTTTTTGAGATATATAGAGCTTTTAATAATAATTTTTTTTTGGGTTTTTGGAAATGCAGCGAGTTTCTCTTCTTCTTCTACGTCTTCAACCACACTGTGCTTTATCCAGAAAGACAATATCCCGTGAGCTGCTTCGTCGTGGTCAATCCTTGGCTGTCAGGGCCACGGGCGGGAATTGGCGTTCATCGTAGAGCTTTGTGGGCGTGTCGATGGCATCGCAGAGCTTGCGAAACTTGGCGGAATCTAAAAATCATAGTTAATAATTAGTAATGGAAATTAATATTATGAAAAAATAAATCTAATATATAAATGTAAAAATAATAATACAAATATTAAAAAAAAAAAAACCACTAAAATAATAATATAATTAAATAAA
Organism: Drosophila antonietae; assembly: GCA_030914385.1. Taxonomy (NCBI): domain Eukaryota; kingdom Metazoa; phylum Arthropoda; class Insecta; order Diptera; family Drosophilidae; genus Drosophila; species Drosophila antonietae. The sequence goes on along the minus strand of JAUESO010000064.1, from coordinate 170,355 downwards.
TTTATAATTGTATTCAAGCCATACATTTGTTATTTTATGCAGCTTATAGTATTTTATTTTTAAATATTTTTTCTATTTCTTTATTTATTTTTTTTTTATTAATAAAATAAAAATATAATAAAATCAATTCATATTTTATTTTTAAATATTTTTTTCTATTTCTTTATTTTATTTATTAATAAAAATATAATAAAATCAATTCATAATGATTTACAATCATTCAATTTATATTTTTATTTTATTTGTTATTTAGCTATAGTATGTATTTTGCTTTATTTATATTATTTTTTTATTTATAAATAAATTCAAAGTATAATAAAATCAATTAATCATTGTTTTCAGTCAATCAATTCATAATTGATCTTATATTATTATTTTATTTAAATTTAATTTGTATTATTATTATATTAATTTATTCTATAATATTGAATAGAATGAATATTAAATATAATATTTATATTAAAAAATAATTAATATAAATTGATATGTGATTTTAAAATATCGTAATTTTATTTAGTTTTTTTTTTGTAATTTAATATTACAGTTTTATTTTCTTCATTTAAATTTTTGTATTTTTAATATTTTTATTATATTATTTTATTCTATAATATTGAATAGAATTAGTTTTAATTTGATATTATATTAAAAGTAAACAATAAAACAATATAATAAAATAAATTGATAAATGATTTTATTATATTAAAATTTTATTAATTTTTTTTTATTATTTATTGAATGAATATTATAATTTTATTTGTTTAATTATCATTCTCAGCATTATATTTCATTAATATTATATAGCATTGTCCGCTCACCTGACATGGCATCCGCCTGCTCGCCGCGCAGTATGCTCGCATAGCTGTTGTCCGCCACGGGATCAGGATTCTCGATCAACACACTGGCCGCACAGCTCTTCAGCATGGTCAGCGATTGCTGGGGCAGCGCCTTGGTGGCCTGTGCCTTCAGCACACTCTCGCTCAGCTGCAGCTCGATGACATCCTCGAGGGCGCCCCTCAAATCGTGCACGGCCAGCAGCTTGCAGACGCCCCCACGCTCCGCATTGAAGTCGTGCATATAGAGAAAGCCATCCTCGCAAGCAATTAGCAGGCGCAGCTCCTTTTGTACGCGGGTCAAGGCGCATATGTTCTTGAGACCGGGCTGTGGCAACACCACCGTGGCAAAGGCACGATCCTGGGCCAGCACATCGCTGACCTGGGCGGGCAGCAGCAGCGTGGACATCGCCTTGGTGAACATGCCGCCCCAGCTGGCCGCCGTGCTGGCTGTAATTGGCTCACTGGCCTCCTCAGTGCTGCTTGCTGCAGGCGCCGTCGTCTTGGTCGTCGTGGCTGTGGCTTCCTTGGCATTGTTATCCGATTTGGCGGCTACTTCAGCTGGAGGAGCAAATAATTGGTTAGTAAAAGTGGAATTTCCTGCATATTTCCATTCACTCACCTATTGCCTTTAGTTCCGCCACCTCCACAGCCTTCGCATCGATCTTGAAGACATGCACCGTCTCCGTGTTGGAGGAGGCGCACAGATAATCCCCGCCTGCCGCAAATACCAGCGATGCGATCCTCACACAACGCTTGACGCCGCGCCGGAACTCCTGCACCCGCTGGCCGTTCTTCACACAGAAGACGCGTATCACAGTGCCGCGCTCGGAGGCGGTGGCCAACAGTGCGCCGCTGGGCGAGAATGTGAGCGCTGAGAGGGGCGTGTCATGGGCCTTGATTGTCATGCCCGTGCGCAGTTTGTTGGCATTGAAGATGCGCAGCTCGCCGCTCGACTGACAGACGGGGAATGCCAGATGCGAGTTAAGCGAGAGCGCACAGAGACCCAGCTCATTAGGTGCGATATTCTCAATGGAATGCAGGATCTTCATGTCGCGTATGTCATGTATGTGTATGCTCTCCGCCAGGCAAACGATCAAACGCTGTCGATTCATGCGAACGCACAATATCTCCGAGGGATAGAAGCAATTGCAGATGTCCTGTTTCTTCTTAAAGTGCAGCATCTTCAGGCAGTTGGGCTTCTGTGCGGTGACCAGCACCACAAGCGAACTATTGAAGAGCCGCTCCACAATGCGTATTTGCTCTGTATTGTCCTTGGCGAAGATCTCCTCGACCTTGTCCTGGCCAGCAATCGAGTACAGGCGCAGACCAGTGCTGCTTAGCACTGAAAGGGAGCTGTTGGGCATTAAAAAAATGAATGTGGGTCATATTTAGTAGTTTTTATGAGATGTCAATCTTTAATACAAGAAATAAATCAAAACCATTCTCCGCTCTCATTACAGAAAGTGAGCGTGGTCGTAAAAGGGCAATATGTAGTATATTTCAATAATGCATTATGCATTATTTAGTACCATTTTAAATAAGTAAATGTTACTCTTTTTTATATGACATTTACTTTCTCTTCCTCTCCGACCAACATCCTCCCATTTCAAACTACTACCTCTAATTACATTTATTAAATAATGAGCCCTCTCGGGCTTCCAAAAATTGCCGTAGTGGACGGTATTTCACGTCCCCATGGCGGGGTATTGGTTAAAGTTTTCAACTAGCAATAATCGCACCTCAGTAGAACTTCATTGGTTACGATATCGCCTCTGCGCAAAGATAACTTAACAACTCAAAGCTACGTTTACTCCATGCGCACGCAGCCTTAACCAGTTGAGAATTCTAAGTGACCTAAACATAAATACTCTCTGTATTCATTTCATTTCAGCGCAGTTTGTATAGCATGCTTTTCGGCTGCAATTTCTGTTGTATGTGTGAGCATTCGGCAAATGCATCCCTTTTTATTGTTGCTTTATTAGCCTTTGGATTTTTTCATATGGAAAGGGAAGTGCCGCAAATGCACCGGCTAGGGGAGGGTTGATGGTCAGCGGCAGCTGCATAGACATTAGCTTATTTAAGTGTATTTAAAAGGGTTGTTTTGAAACAATATAATGAAAGAATAATTTTATAAATTATGTTACATATTTTGAAAAAAAGAAAATAAATTAAAAACTAATTTTTTTTGTTATGCCTACGCTAGCATTCGAACCTGCAACCTTGGCACATTTGCGATTTTCAATCAGCAAAACATGAGCAGCAAACAAAGAATAAATATAGTATAGGAAAAATTGTTGTATTTTAAACTCTGACCAAGCATAATAAATATAAGCATGCAACTATAGCGATGCATAAATAATAATAGAAAACAAATAACAAACATAAAATAAGCAATTACTACAAAGAAACAGTTCCAAGCAGCGCTGCGTGCGCAAGAGCGTGATAGCTATATGCATGTGAGAAAATACCAAACCCAAGTAAATACCAACTCAGTGCTTATTTAGTTCATTCTTAATGTTTACTAAGCATTCTAGTTTCTTTTTAATAGTATTTTCATTTGTTTATAAACACACTTTCATTGAGATCCAGCTAACAATTGCTTTGGCGCACTTTCTTAAACTTTGTACTTTGTACTTATTGCTAATTGAGACATCTAAACTAAATTAAATCACTTGGCGACAACTGCGACTCGCCCTCGGCCAAATAAATGTGCAACGCCTTATAGAGCAATGCAATGCCCAGCTGCTTCTTCTGTTTCATTGTCCAGATCTGGGCCGGTCCATAGTAATCTCCGCGCTTCAAATTAGTTAAATGCGTCAGGCCGAGTGCATCTATGATGGATGCCTCTCTCGTGTATGCATCCGTGGGCATTATATTGTGAAAGACATGCAGACAAACGACGCCGCTGCCATGTTGCCAGATGTCCAGGATGCGCTGCAGCTTCCTGCTCCCAGCTTTGGCCGCATTTGCAGCTGGGGGTGATTTGAACAGCTCCGGCATCAGCAGGCCACGTCCAATTGCCGGCTTCTTCCCTTTGGTCGACTCCTGCTTGCTGCTGCTGCTGCATATGGAGGCGTGTGTGCTGACGCATTGCATCATAGAGATGGGCATAGGGTCGGGAGCATTTGCCTTTGCCCACATAGAAAATGGCATCCAGGAAGCGTGACCAAATACTCAAAGGATCCACGAATGCACGCTCTCCTGGCAAATTTCTCGAAATCCTCGGATCTATTAGCATATAAATGAAACTCTGCTTCAGATGCCCCTCCCGCAGCTGTCGCCCCCCGGCTCCTGCTCCACCTCCTGCTGTGGCAAAGTGCTGCGCCGAGGCAATCTCGTGCACCATAAACCGCTCGATCTGCTCGTAATCCGCCTGGGATCTCAGCGTATGATGCAGCTCCACGGAGTACTTGATCTGTGCCGCCTTCGCATGCTTTTGCGCCGCCAGCAGCGCTGCCGTATTCCTCTTGTACTTGATCAATTGCTTGATATAGAGTCGCTTCGTGGTGCGTGTGATGGGACCCACTGGAGCGCCCAGCTGCGTCAGCTCAGCACGCAGTGCATCCGTCTCGTAATCGAGCGGCACGCTTAGATTTGTGCTCACGCTGCTGTCCAGCGGCGGCGCCTCCTGTTCGTTCGCCTTCCGTTTCGTTAGCTGCTTCTTCGCGTCGCCATTCTGGAGCAGCTTCGTCTCATAGAAGACCAGACCATTCTCATCATCCGTATGCACATAGGCTTCCGTCATTTGCAGATAATAGGATTTATTTTGAGGCTGTCTCTGCTGATCCATTGCCTTCTTCTGCTGCTCCTTCTCCTCCTCCGCTGCCTGCCCCTGCTCCTCCTCTGCGGCTGTGTAGAAACTCTGCTCCAGCACACATGCCTGAGCTACTTGCTCCACCAGCTGCCCGAAGGCAGCACGACTTGCTGGAACACTGGCTTTTGTTGCCGACTCCTGCGCCGCCTGCCTCAAGGTCTGTTGCACATGCTCCTCGTAGCAAAAGTCCTCCTGTGCCATTGCCTGCTCCACCAGCATCTCCACCTGTTGCTCCTGCAGCAACGATTTGCGAGCACGCGAACGCTCTACCTTATCCCGCCAGCTTTCGATGAGGGTGCGACGTCCACAGGTCGCCGCATCCTGTTGATGCTGTGTGAGCTCTGCCAGATGATCTCGCGTTAGCGAGAACAGATTGATCGACTGCTCCTGCACGGGCTCCGGATCGTCTGGGAATTGTGGCTGCGGCTTGCCACGACGATGCGTTATATTGATGTAGTAGGGCGAGGTGACATCGTGATTGTATTTTAGCGTCGCCTTGGGCGTTGTCAGGAACTTCTGCTGCTGCTGCTGCTGCTGCAGTTGCAGCTGCTTCTGTTGCTGCTTCTCGCGGTAGATGTGATCGCGCATCAATTGCAGCACCTCAAAGTGGCACTCCTCGATGGCATAGTGCACGGCCAGCTTGTGCTCATCGTCCGCAATGTCTGGCCGTGCGCCATGCTGCAGCAGCAGACGCACCAGCTCCGCCCGTCCATAGATTGCCGCAATGTGCAGCGCCGTCATATTGCCATCGCAGCGCACATTCACGTCCAATTGATCGCTGGCCAGGAATCGTTCCAATATACGCAGCGCCAGCGCCTCGTTCTGCATGCCGCATACATAGTGCAGCGGGGCCAAACCGCGCTCGCAGGGCACGATGCTTGCATTGATGATGTTTCGATCCAGCATTGAGAATATATCCGCTTCGTTCTCATCCTCCAGGGCGTCCAGCAGTGTGAGAGCTAGAAAATTAGCGCGCTGCTCCATGGCTGGCGAAATTGATTTTTCCACACACTCGAAATCTATCGCTCTCCCTCTCTCTCCGGTATTTAATTACCCAATTATTTTCAAATTCTCGCCTTTTTCAATGTCAAATGCAATTCGTGTTTGTTGTTGTTTATATTTGGCTTGCGCTTGCAGTGATTTGGTATTTTAGTTGGTATGCATTGTGTGTAACGGGCTGCCACACTGGCGGTACTTCGACAGTGTTGCTAAATGTGCGCTTTTGCGCGCGCAATTCAAATTCTACTTTGGCAGCTCTTGCAAAACGTTGCAACAGCTTTTGTTTTTTATTAGATTTTATTAATTTGAACTATAGAAATTCGTTTTTTTAAATTATTTATATATTTATATTATTTTTGCATTTATCTATAAATATTTATTTATAAATATTTTGCATTTGCTTGCAATTTGGTATTTATTCTGCGTAACATAACAGTGTTGGTAAACATGCGCTGAACGCGCACATTTTCGAATTTTCGTTAGCAGCTTTGCATGAATAAACCATATGTAAAAGCTTTTAATGTTAATTGCGAGTTTTGCACTTGAATTAATGCAAAGCCATTTTGACCATGGAAATGTTTATTTGTTTTTGTTGTTATCATTTGCTCGAAATTTATGTCAGGCACGTTTCTACGCCAAAACCCGAAAACGATAAGCGAGAGCCAACAAATCTGGCGATGAGCGCAACACGTGTGTCGCTCAGCCGATTTAAAGTTGGTTCTCAATGCTTTTTTTTCATGAAACTAAAACTAGTTTCGCGCCAAAGGCGTTGTCGCAAAAAAATGGGGCTCAAGGCCATACAGTATTGTATGAGAGTAGACGCAGTCGGACCCCCCTTTCAAAACGATAACATGACGGCCTTGTTTGCGGTTTGCTTTTTATATTTAGTTATTTATTTATTTTTTCATTTTATTTCACGCTATTCCCCTTTGCGCTGTTTACTAACAACAGCTAAACTAAAGCTGAGGCATTTCATACTTTAACTCAATAATATTTTTGTATGTTTTCAATGACGCATCGGAAGCACAAAAAAAATGTAAACACATCAGCACGAAGTAAAGTGGACTCATAAATTAAAATGTTCGATCAAAAGTGCTGATAAGGGTTCATTAGCATCGAAAAGGATCAGATAGAAAGTAAAAGACGAAATTCTAATACGCTTTAAAATGAGCCAAAATTCATTATTTATAGTACATAATAAACATTATTGCTTTCATTAAAAAACGTTTATAAATTAAAAACTTTAGTCAAAATTAATAAAAATTATAAAACGAACAGATTTAATGTAAAAGTTCGTTCATTGAAATAATTAAAAAATAAATTTAAAAAAAATAAATATTTTGTAACATTAAACACAACTTTAAATTTTAATAATTCTTTAAAAACCAGAATATAATATATTCAAATTTATTTAAAATTTTCAAATAATATAATATTTGGTTACAAATTCCCTCTCAAATGTAAATGCCTTGCATTCGCTGAACTTATATGTATGTAGGGTATTTGAGGCGCAAAACGCACGACGCAAACAGCTGGTGTAAACAAAAACAGAGATATGTGTTATGAAATAACTGCACTATTCGTGCTCGGTGGACGGACAATGGACGTGATGGCAACACGTGTTTTTAGTTGCCCAATCATTGTCATTATCATCATCATTATCATTGAGTCGGCTGGACTGCTGCACCTTTGCCCTTGAACTTGACGCTCAATCGAATGTAAAGGCAAAACGCCTAATTGATTTCGATTCTGCTGTGCATTCACCTGCAAAATGCTTTTGAAGGCAGCAAATTGATTTGTTTTGATTAGAAAGCATTTTGCATGCTATCTCTCTTCTGCATACTGCCTTGTTTGTGGAGCAGCTCTTTGTTCTCGCTTTATGACGCGAGACTATCAGGCCGCTCATATAATTGAGTTTGCTTTTGCATGTGTGTGTGTGTGTGTGAGTGAATAATATAGATGTATAAACATGTCTGTTTGTGTGTGTGTCACATACCTACATACATATGTATGCCTTAAGTGTTTTCTTTTTGTGATTTTCGCCATAGGCAGCAATATTGATTGTTTTTGTTTTTGCTTCTAGTTTGTGCGTCACTTGCACTAGCAAGAGCAAAGAGTAAACGAAAGAGTTGGGCAGTGTGAGAGTGGGACAGCAGGACATTAGATGCTCAGCAAGTAACGGTGGTTTGGTCAATCAGCCAACCTCATTATGACATCAGCTGAGCAAAAATAAACAAAGCTTCAAAACAAAAATAAATTAGCAAAAATATACAAATAAAAAGAGAAGCTATACAAGTTTATTCAGCTTGCAAGTCAGTCACAGGCACTGTAGAAAATACATGCAAAGCGAAGCAGCATCAGCTGTTGCGCATTTACAGTATGCGTGTTTGCGTCTCTGTACTGCTCTTGTATCTATGTGTGTGTGTGGCTACTGCTCATTACACTGTTTAGCAAACAACAATTGTGAGCGCTAACATTTCTGTTAATGTTAAGATGATGTCAGATTAACTCTGGCTAAGTTTATGCATAAATCTATGTACGCGCGATTTTATATTGACTCTATTTGTTTTACTATTATTGTCGGGGGTTGCTGGCAATTTGCTGGCTAGTGTAATTGTTTGCCATTACCTATATTTCATAATAAATGTATGCATGTCATTCTTATTAGAACTGGTTGTTTGCATGTTCTAATAAGCAAAACGATGCCAATACACGCTCACACACACTTACACAAATAAACAGATACACACACACATACACAGGCACACGTTCTGATAGACGCTGTTACAGTTCAGCTATTAGCACCCATTGTGCCCCTCACCGTCTTTGCTTCACACCCTCTCTCTCTTCCACCAGCTGTTTCGCTTGTTTACTTGTCTCATTTGTCGTTCATTGTAGCTCATATTTTTTTTATTTTTGCTATTCTGATTTTTTTTTTTTTTATTTCTTTTTTGCTCAATGACCTTCTTTATTTCGAAGGAAGGCTTTGAGTAGGTGTGCAAAAGTTTGTTTGGGGTAGATGTTGGGTAGCTAATTTGTTATAACTTACGTAAAATCCTGGTTGAAATTCATTTGATATGCTGCCATTTTAAGAAATCTGTTACAGCTGTTTTGTCAATGCGAAAAATCTCTTATACCACACACACTTTCACTGGTCTTTGGCTTTTTGATTCGTATTGATTTAAATTTTTGTTTCTTTTTTTCACAATTTAAAACGCAATAAATTAACAAAGAGTAAACACAGTGAGTCGATTTTTAAACTATGAGATAGAAATTCAATTTTCACCGTTGTTTTTGTCCGTCTTTGTTGTTTTTCTACGCTCTTCTTATTTGCTTCTGTTACATTTTCAAACAAATGTTAAATACCCCAATAGCTGAATTGGCGTTGGCAGTGCCAATTGAGTAATTTCGTTAAGTGAGTAAATTTCGTTAAGGCACAACAATAGCTCATCTCTAATGCATGCGTGTATTGTGCGACCACCACAGTTTATCGGTAGTTTATCGGTTCTCATGCGTCGAAAAATAAAGTAATAGTATAAAAGTAATTAAAACTATGATTAATACGTGCAATAAATCGTTTTGCATTCAGTGTACTTGAAGTGTTAACAAATGCAGTGCATAATTTGTACTGCTTCTGCTGTTTTGCAAGTGTATTGTACAAGTTTTTGAGGGCCTAACAAATTTTTTCAGCAGACGCATGAAAAATGGCGGCGTCTTCAGCTACGGCTGAATGTAAAGAAGAATGTAAAGATAAAGATGACGATGCATTAACTACAACGCTACATTCATGTGCAAACGATCCAGATTTTGCAGTAATATGTGCATTTTTGCAAAAATTTGCCAAAGATTTAGGTTTGGCATTGCCAAATTTCAAGCATTTGCAGGAGTGGTTGACAAACAACGATGAAGGTACGTACGTGTGTGTATGCGTGTGTGTGTGTGAGCGTGCATATGTATGCAACTGTGCAAGTCAGGGTGCGTGTGTGTGTGTGTGTGTCGCAACTGAGAGAGCGAGAGTGACAGCGAGAGCGAGAGAGAAAGAGAGCTCGATTGTTTGTATTATTGTTTGGTATGGAGTAAAGCGGAGACCGTCAAAAATGCAGCTGAAAGAGAAAACAAAAACAATAACAACAACAATCACATCTATTTTATTTTTTCGCTTTTCAGTGCCCCAGCTGCGAGATCTTCACATTAAACTGTTGCGCAAGACACGCAAAACGGTGCATGAAAAGAGCTGGGAATCCGCATTGAGTAAATTCTGTTTCGGCTATTCCCTGCAAGATGCGTGGGAGATTGAGCGCTTCGGCTACCGGAATTCGAGTCTTAAGGTTAAGCTACGTATTTTACGCGTGAGTATAAACTAGAATTTATTTCAATTATTTTCAATTTAAAGCTCGTTATTAACCCTTCAATTTGTTGTTTTTAGGAACTGCTGGAAAGTCAATTTGAACGTAATGCAAAGTTTCGTGCAAATATTCAAACGCTAAGCGCAGCCTCATTGCGTGCCCAGCCCATCGGACGCGATCGCTTGGGTCACTCGTATTGGCTCTCGCAGGATGGCGATTGCAATTTGCGCATCTATCAGGAGCATTTGGACGAGGAGATATGGCAGGTGGTAGCAACAAATCGTGATGAATTTGTTAATCTTATTGCACGTCTGCGCGGCAATGAGGTGGTGCTGCCCTCCAAAGATATTGGCGAAGCGGATGAGGATACCACAAGTAGTAGTAGCAGCAGTCATGCTGCAACACAGGCAACACCAACTGTGTCGCAGCCGGAGCCACATGATGACGATTCGCACGAAGCCAAAGTGCCCAACTTGAAGATAAAGCTGCGTACGCCCGAGCAGCAGCAGGAACAATCGGAGGCGGAGCTTAACCCCAAGAAGGTCAAGGTGAGTCTATTAACTGAAGATTACGTTTTCCTTTGATTACACCATTTGCTTTGCAGCCTCTGGTAATAACACAAGGTAAACTGGGCGGATCACCGGCTCCGGCCAAGAAACGTCCCTTGGAGGATGTGGATAAAAGTCCACCGCTAGCATCTGACGATCAACATAAGAAGCAGCGTCCCACGCTGCTCGACACAAAACGTATTAAAAAGCCGAGTCGCTATGAGAGCACCAAGTCCGAAGATGATAACGAAGTGGACTCAGAGGACTCGGAGCTGGATGAGGGTGAAGAGGAGGAAGAGGAGTCGCTTGACGGAGAAGAGGAATCACTTGATAGCGCTGCTGCCGACGAAGATGAGAACGAGCGAAAATTCAACGAAGAGGATGAAGAGGAGGAGGATGATGATGAGGATGAAGATGGCGAAGTTGGCGAAGCCATCGAAGAGCCCACGCTAATAGTTCACGGCCAAGGAGCTGGTCATGAAAACCAAGCGTTGCCAGATGATACACTATTCCTTGGTGCCTTTGCGTATAAGGAAAATGATTTCGAGTCGTGTGTTGGTGAAACAATCGTTGAAGAAGTCCTCTTTGTGCATGGGTCTGGAAGTGGCGCTGATTGTTTGGTGGGTAACAACAGCAACAACGAAGCGAACGAGGAGGAAGCCACTGCAAAGCCTGAGCCGAAGGCGACATTCTTTTTCGGTGAACCAGGTTGCCTAAAGCTAAGTCCCATCAAACAGACTCCAAAACAGGAGGCAAAGCGCAGCATATTCGATAGCTTAGGCGATTCGAAAGCAGAAGCCGAGAAAACGAATGGAGAGAGCCGAAAGTCTAATGAAACAACGGAGGATGATAATGAGAAAATTTCGATAGTTCTTAACGGTAATGAATCACCGGAACATGAACAGTACCAGGAACAGGAGCACGAGCAGCTAAATAAATCCAACTCTAGTGACAAAATCATTGCAGAAGATGAAGCTAAAGATAAGATAGTCGAAAAAGAATCAGCAGAAAGTCCAGTTGAAAATATAACTGAAAAGACGGAAGAAACAAATGAAATCTCAAATGAACAACCAAATGTGGAAGAAAAGCCTGAAAAATGCGAAGAAGAAAACGTAGAACAAGTGTACAAGGTGCGAGTGATAGAGACAACAAATGAATCAGTTGAAATAGTTAAGAAAATAATTGAAACAGAAAAAACTGAGGCAAAAGATGAATTAGAAGCAAGAAAGAAAATTGAAAGCGTAGTTGAAAAAAGCGAAGATACTAAAAACTTAAATATGAATCATGTTGGCAAGGAGGAAACTAAGGAAGAACGCATTAAAGAAGCAGCTGCACTTCCAGCTGACAAGAGCAGAACTCCCTTAGCTAAATCAGTTAAAGAATTGATTGATGATGAGAATAATAAATCAATTTCAAATGTGGCAACTGATTCACAGAATACTTCATCAGCGGCAATTTCCTGTGAATCTGTTAAAGCAGCTGGAAATGGAACTGAATCAGCTATAACTATTGACAAAGCAAACGCAACTGCAGTTGTGTCTGCAGCTAACGAAATCGCAGAAGCTTCTGCGGAAATCAATAACAAAACTAAGTTAACAGAAACAGTACAAAACGAATTGCCTAGCACCTCAAAGGTAGCAGTCCCAACCGATAATCAAAACATAAAGCCTAAGGAAAACAAACCGGAAGTGAAGTCCTTTAAGTCAATGGAGCCAAAGGAAACTAAATTAGAAATCTCTGCCGAGAGTCAGAGCAGAAAAGCAATGTTACTACCCAATCGGAAGCGTCGTTTGGATGACTTTGCAGCGCCGGCTGCGCGCCATTCGACCTCTGAGAGCGAAATCGATGCACACGGTGAACTACAACTGGAGGATGAACATCAGTTGGACGATGATGATGATTTGGATATTGGTGGAAAACGTTTTAAGATGCGTCCAAAGGTCACCAATGTGGAAATACGACGCAAGGTTGAGGCTCAGAAGACACAAATCGAGGAGACAACCTCGTCGAGCGGCGAGGAAGATGCGCGCAGTCGTCGCAAGATTATAGCACCCAAGCGACATCTGGAGAAGCCCACTACAGTGAAGCAAAAGCCGACGCTGGCCGAAATCATCGAGAAGAAATTGAAGAAGACTCCAGAGAAACCAAAAGATGAGCAGCAACAGCAGCCGCCTCCAATGCTTGAGCAACCAACACCCCAGCCGACAGTCCAGTCTCCGCCGGCGTTGGTGCCTCCGAAGCCAGTCGTAGAGATCACGCCGCCTGTAGCGCAACGAATCGACACTGTACCCTTCACACCGCCCAAGAAGTCGCCTATTACGAAGCCACTGAAAAAGAATCTGCTTACACAAATACGCCAGGAAGAGAGCGACGAGGAGGCAACACCAAGAAAACGAACCAATAGCGAAACAGTCGTAGCTCTAACTCCAACTCCAGCTTCAGTTCTCCCCAGCCAAGGCTTTGAACCCACATTGCAACGTAAACGACGCAGCAGTGAAGAGTCAAAGGAATCCAAGGAGACGAGCATCTGTGAAGAATTGCCTGCAATCAGCGAGAAACACATGCGCAACAATGATCAGCAATTCCTGCAGGAGGAATCTTCAACAGCGGCTCACCAATCCCAACAGGAGACGGTAGTTAAACCGGAAACGTTTCCAGTACAGCCAGCTAAACAAGCTTCGCCTCCAGCCGTAAGGAAAGCCACTCCACCACCCGCTAAGCAAGCATCACCTCCACCCGTAAAGCAAGCAACACCTCCACCAGTGAAGCAAGCTACACCTCCACCCGTCAAAGAAATCACACCTCCTCCTGTTAAGAGGGCAATTTCTTCACCAGATAAGAGCACAACATCTTCAGGAAAGAGATCAACATCTCCTTTAGCTAAAAGAACAGCATCTCCGCCGGCTAAGCAAGCCACGCCACCGCCACCTGCTACTAATAAAGTGCCTCAGGTAGTCAAGCAGGCAACTCAAATAACTCCCAAGGAGGATTCACCTCCGCCACCAACTCCTAAGGAGGACTCGCCTCCACCACCGCCGGCTGAAACTCAAGGTCGACGCTCTGGACGTCGTGGAGGAACAGCAGTAGTCTACTCCGAGTTACCGCAGCCCAAGCGCACTCGAGGTGGCCCAAAAGACAAGTCCAACACTGAAAATAAGCAGCATATCAAAGAGGATCCACTCAAAGTCGAAGAGGAGGTGGTAGATGAGAAACCAGCAATGAAACCCGTGAAATCGGCAGCTAAAACAAAGTCACCAATCAAAGAAGAACCCAAATCTGAACCCAAACCCGAACCAGTGGCAATGGAGAAGTCCAAAAGCGAGGCCGTCGCCAAGCAGGAAATCAAAACCGAAGAGGAGTCCAAAACCGAGGAGGAATCTAAAGAGCCAACGGAAAACCCAAAAACTTCAGAGCCCAAGGAGGAGTTGCCCAAGCCTAGAGTAGGACGTGGACGTGGGCCACGTAAGAAACGTGAGGTGGACACCACCAACATCATTGACACTAACGATTCGGAGACGCCAGTGCGTCAATCGCGTCGCATAGCGCAGCAGAAAATCAAAGAAGAGGCAGAGCGACGCAAATTGGAGGAAGTGGCGCTGAGGACCATGAAACAGCAGCTGAAGAATAAAAAGAAGGCCGAAAAGGAGACTGATCCCACAGTGCTGGAGCCGTCAGGTGAATCCGAGTCGTTTGAGTCGGCCAGCGAAGCCGAGGAAACCAAAAAGAAGATCAAGAAAAAGTGTCCCGGTAAGAACGGAGGCTGGTCATCGGACTCCGAGGAGCAGGCCGAAAGTGAGGAGGAGGAGGAAGAGCCACCACACTACGAGACCGATCCCGGCTCACCGCTCTTTAAATCCGATCATGAATTCTCACCCGAATCAGAGGTAGAGGATGATTCACAGGTAGTTCCAATGAAACGCGCTCGCACCCTGCGCAAGGAGAATGCCGATGATAATGAGGAAGCGGCGGACGCTGACGAAGCGTGTCAGAAATGTGGCAAATCGGATCATCCCGAATGGATACTTCTTTGCGATACGCCCGACTGCAACAAAGGCTATCATTGTTCGTGCCTCAGTCCCGTGCTCTTTTACATACCCGAAGGCGATTGGCACTGTCCGCCCTGCCAACAGGAGCAGCTTATTGCTGCCTTGGAGCAGCAGCTACAGCAATTCGATGATATGGTTGCTCGTAAACATCAAGAGAAACTCTTGGCTGAGGAGGCGGAGGTAAGTGGAAGATTTTATATTTCTTATTATATTTGTTGCTGGGAAGTTGAAGCTCACACATCTTTAACTGTATATCTGGAGACTGTTGATATATCTATAAGACAATTTTATATTTCCTGAAAGTTCGAAGATTTTTGACCGTATATAATAGTTCTTCGACTGATATTTTTAACATTTGGAATTATTTTCTGTAGTACATCATCTGATTTTTGTGTACCCTTACAGAGCGTACACAAAATCTGAAATGTAAATATATCCTTCCTGAAAGCTGGAAGATCTCACATCGAAGATCGTACATATAGTGCTAATAGGCCTTCGATTGATATTTAATATTTGGAATCTTGGAATCTTGTTATTAAATGATATTTATGTACCCTTGCAAAGGGTACTCTAACTCTACCAAATTTATATCTCTATATAGACAAACCAATAAGCATTCAACATATTTTATATGTTGGTAATCATATTCCAATAGCTGATTTATAACTATATATATATTAATACCTTGAACCTATTGCAAATGGGAAATCTGTGTAAAATATATTTTTTGAAATGTTTGTAACAAGCAGAGTTCACCAAATATATAGAACCTTGATCAGCGATCTGAGTCGATTAAGCCCTGTTCCTCCGTCGATCTCAGAACCTATAAAACCTAGTGAATTAAAATTTGTTAACCAAGCTCCAAAGTGTATATCGTACTTAACAACGCGGATCTTTCAGGACTCGGGAAACTCTTTCTCAGGGAAAACTTCTCCTTAGGGAAACTCCTCCTCCCGTCTTAGTTTTCTAAAAAGTGCTAATCTAAACCCATTGAGGAAACATTCACAGAAATTAATTGTCACCCTTGCTGTCATTTATAATCTTTATATATTTTAATCTTAAAAGCGCCAAGCGGTAGCTGCTGCAGCTGCCCGCACGGCCAGTGAGCTGGAGGAGCGCTCTAACTCGCATGCTCGCAAAAAGCATGATAACAAGGACGATGATGATGAGGATGATGAGGACGATGACGAGGATGAGGATGATGACGACGATGATGATGGCGATGGGTCTAGCAAGGGCAATAAACGCGCCAAGGCGGACAAATCGAAGAGACGACGTGGAGATGGACGGAGCAATCGTCGGGCAGCTAAGCGAGGCACACGACGTCGTCGCGGCGGTAAGGACGATGGATCGGATAGCGCCAGCAGCGCAACGAAGAGCGGCAAGCAATCGGGCGCAGGAGGCGGTGCACGCTCGGGGAGCTCAAGTAGCAGTGGAAGCAGTAGCAGCAGCAGCTATTCGGACTCGGATGATGAGCCCATTTATAAGCTACGCAAGCGACGACAAATCAATGTCAGCTATCGCCTCAATGAATACGATGATCTGATAAATTCTGCGCTCAAGAAGGAGATGGACGAGGTGGCTGGAGCTGGAAATCTGGGCAGGGGTAAGGACATTAGCACCATTATCGAGGCGGACAAGGAGAAAATGCGACGCGAAGAGGAGGGCGAGCAACCCGACGATGATGAATCCAAAGTGAAGGCAGCTAAACTCACGTCCGACGCACAGGATAAGTCAAGCAACGATGACGAGAGCAACGACGATGAAGATGAACAGCCGCTGAAAGCTGTGAGACAGCCGAAGAGCAAACCTCAGCCGGCTAAGAAGAAGGCACGCAAATTGACCACATTGGATGTGAGCTCCGAGGAGGATCATGGCAGCGATGAAGACTTTAAAACATCCAGCTTCTCCGATGAGGACACTTCACAGTCTGCCTCAGACGATTCGGACTCTAGTTTGGAGATTTATCGTCGGCCTGGACGTGGTAAGAAGCAGCGCAAGGCAGCACGACGCGCGGCACGTGAGCGTCGCAAGGATCGTAAATTTGTGGTGGAGGAGAGCGATGAGAGCGACGAGGAGGAGCAACAAAAACGTTCCAAATCCAACAAATCTCATAAGAAGAAGAAGAAAGAGGATTCCGATTATACGGAAACCGAAACCGATGATGATGATAACGGCTCGGAGTTGTCGGAGAACATGGATAGTGCGGATCTGTGCGATGACACCACCAGTGAGAGCGAAGACGGTGCCTGGCATCCATCGAAGCGCAAGAAGGCAGCGGCCAAGAAATCTTCAGCGGGTATTGCACGTAAATCTCCCAAGCTGAAGAAGCCGGCACCCAAGAAGATGAAACAGCTAGAATATTCCGATGATGACATCAGTGAGAGCGAGGAGGAAGAGGATGAGGATGACGATGATGAGGTACAGATTGGTGCGAATGGTGCACCAATGTCGGGCAAAGGTTCTGGCAAACAGCCGCGCTCGCAGCCATTGAAGAAGACGACGTCAACGACGGGCTCGTCGGCGCAGGCGCAGTCGTCTGGCAAGGGCAAAGGCAAAGGCAAGAGCACCAAGAAGAAGAAGAAGATCGCTTCCTCGGATGAGGGTGGCGGCGGTGGCGGCGGTTCCGATGAGCGAACGCGTACACGTGGCCGTCGCTATGCCTATATCGAGGACTTTGACGATGATAGCTCCGATGGTGGCATTAAGCCAGGAGTACATCGTCCCGACACACCGCCCGAGGAAAGGCAAAAGTTTATCCAAAAACAGGAGGAAATCAAGCGCATGCTGGCCGAGAAGAATGCGGAGGGTGCCAAGTTGGCGGCAACGCCGCGACTAACACCCATCAAGGGATCAACGGCAGCGGCAGCCACGCCAGAGAAGCGCACGCCCACAAAATCTAGTGGTGCATCGGGCGCTGGTGATTCGCTGTCAACGGTGCCGTTGTCTGTGATACGTCAGGCCAAGGTGTTGGACATTGATTACTTGCATCGCAAGGGTGAGGCCATTGATGATCTGGATGATGTGGACTCTGAGCTGGATGACACCGAGTTGCCCGATTTGCCCGAGGACATGGAGGATGCGATTGCGCGCATGGTGGCGGAGCAGTTCAATTCAGATTCCGCTGTACGGGAATTGCCCGCACCGGATGAGGTATTGCGCACCACTCCAGCCAAATCCAAGGTGGTCAAACAGCCACCCACTACGCCGGAGCAGTTGCCAAGCGCGTCCGGGCTGCAGGAGCCGATGCGCAAGCGCTTGCCCATGCCCACAATGCATCCACCGCTGCTGCGTCATCAGTTCCCCTCACACGGTCCAGCCGGTGGGCTACCATCTTCACTTCTACCTCCACCGCCGGGTGGACAGCAACAGCAACAGCAGCAGCAGCCGCGCCCTCCTCCGCCTGGTATGCATCCAATGCTGCAGCGCCACTTGGCACCGCCACCACAGGCCATGCAGCTGCTGCAGAGTGCGCTCTCTGCGCCCCTGGGTCAGCCACTGAGTCGTGAAAACTATGCGCCTGCGCAGCAACAACAGCTGCCGGCCATGCAGCGTCTGCCACTGGGCATGTCAATGCCCGTTGCTGCAGCACATCTGATGCAGGCAGCCGCTGCAGCTGCTCAGGTGCGTGGCCCAGCGCCCGTTCCAACACCCGATGCCAAGCCACGTGGTCGACGAAAAAAGGTCACACCATTGCGGGATCAGCTGCAGAAGCAGCAAACGGCCGCAGCTGTCACGGCAGCCACCTCTTCGGTGGGCAGTGAGAAAGCAGCGCCTTCTGGCAAGGCGCAGCCACCACAGTCGACGCCGCCGCAGCTCTTCAAGCCACACGAAGATGCCCCAGTTGCCGTATCTCAGGCTTCCGTAATCACGCGCATGCCCATGCCTTCGCTGCTGCCGCCGGCGCATGCGCGCGTGCCACCGCCATCAGCTGGAGCTGCTGGCATGTATCCAAGTAGCGCGGAGCTGGCTCGTTTCTATTCCCAGCCCTTGCCGCCCAGCTCTGCGCTGCGTCCAACATACGGTGCTCCGCCGCCATTACGTGGCACACCGCCAACATCAACCGCATCTGCGGCGCCTGGCAGTGCACCCAATGCACGCCCGCCGCCCTATCTGCACGGCCCGGAACACCATGGCGGTCCGCCGCCACCCGGCTCATTGGCTAGCGTCTATGGCGCCGGTCCGCCACCGGCTCGTCACGCTTCACCGCATCTGAATCCGTATAGGTGAGTCTGCTCTGCTGATTGACAATTGATTTTATTGTTTTGTAACATAAATGCATTTTCTTTTCAATTGTAGAGCTCCACCCATTTATGGCAATCCCAACTATCCGCCGCGTGTGGCTCCGCCTGGCAGCGCCAATATGCGACCTGGGCCCGTGGACTATGCAGCCGGTGCGCGTAAGTAGCGCTGAAATTGAAAATCATTTTCTAGCTGAACTCATATTCAAACGTTCATCAATTCAAATTGTATTTTAGGTGGCTATCCACCCTATGGCTATTATCCACCACCGCTGACTACGCCGCCTGCACACACGTCTGCGCCCAGTTCAGTGATTGTCAGTGCGCCGCCACCGCCACCTGTCACGCCTACAAATCATTCAGTTTCTGCACTGACGCGGGGCAAATCACCTGCGTCATCTCCGTCATCAGCACCACCACCAGCATCGACAGCACCACCAGCTTCTGCACCAGCACCAGCATCAGCTCCAGCTCCAGCACCAGCACCAGCTCCAGCACCAACAACAGCTACAGCTTCAGCTCCACCGCCTGTGTCGGTTGCACAGCCTGCATCAGCAACAGCTGTAGCATCGGAAGTGCACAAATCATCGGTTATAACCAGCAAGAAGCTCATCACACTGGAGGCCTACTCCAATATCAAATCTCCGCTAGCTGTGGTTGGTGAAGCCTCAGCCGATTCGCCTGCACCCAATGCCGAAGATGATTCCAGCTCGGCACATGGCAGCAGCAGTGCCGCTGTTGCTGCACACAGTGCTGGCGGTGGTGTTGGGGAGTTTAGTGGCCTGGTGAGCTACTTCAGCTCCCAGCAGGATGATTATGATACATAACAAACGCCGGCGGCACCACAAGCTTGTATATAATCTAGAGTCTAGAGAGATGTTTATATGTGGCGTATGTGAATGTCCTATAATAAGTGGGGATGTGGCTAGTCCCTGTTTCAGGCTATTTATTGAAAATTGCAATCCTCACACAACACACACACACGCACACACACAGACAGACAGACACAACCACACCCATAACCGCAATTCAAAGTGCATATAAAGTAGCGTAAACAAAATATGAAACTATGGGAAATATTTGTCAACTCGTTTGTTTATAAATTAAAGATATATATTTATTTTAAGTTAGGCTCCTATTTTCTTGACCATATGCTCTATGTGCTCCTAGAGTCGCTTCAAAAACAGCAGCAACTTAAGTATTTTAGTTTAATTGTATAGTACGAAATATGCAAGTTCGATTTGTTAATGTTTAGCTACCTATATATGGCCGATTCATTATCGAGCTATATCAATTATAGAAGCATTGCATACTTACGATAATAATTTATATATATATATATATTTACCTACTACACTCTACCCTATATGATATACACGTATATACATATATAGTAAACTAAATTAAACTAAAATAAATAATTAACAGCGCATATTATACAAAGTTAATTTACTTAACAGCTATTGATAAATGATGACGTATACTACAAATGAAATTAAAGAGAAGCAAATTATCAAATAAAACTAAAATTAGTTGAATAAAATTAACTTGACTTGTTTATTTTTTGTTTGTTTAATGTGTACATTGAACCCAAAAACAAAATTTTAATTTATGTTAATTTTATTAACTGTCTAAGCAACAGCTCAACAGTTGTGGGGGTTTCTGATAAAAATAATAAATAATTCGCCAAGTTTTAATTGTTTTCTTGGCAACTAGAAAAAAAACTAAAATTGGTCAAGCCCATTCGATATTATCGAATACACATATACATTTATGTATATATATATATATATGTTTATATGCATTTAACGACTCTATGAACAACATTTAAACAATGGAAATCGAGTTTATCATATTTGCTTAACATCGCCTTTCAAATTTCATTAAAGCATATGCATACAAGTTGGCTAAGGCTTTGTGATCTTTTGTTAGCCAATTGCATACAAAAGCAATTTAAGAGCATTAATTAAGTTTTGATAAAACTTAAAAATATCACTATTAATGGCTTAAATTAAAAGCGAAATCTTTATAAAATTGAAATTATATAAAAATTATAAATATAAATATATTTATCAACAAATATAATAGGAAATTACTTTAATTTTCACTGAAGGACAGATTCATATTGTTATAAAGATTTCGCTATATACATAATTTATATATCTTAGTTTTTTTTTGTGGCCAAGGTACAGTTTTATAATACTTATATTACGAAACTTTTCCATCTGCTCTTGTTCAGCTAGTTTATCAAAGACTTCTTAAACTACAAAACTTTTAATGAATTAATTGCTATGTATGAATAGCTAATGACCAAAATTTAACATTTATCCACATGTACGTATAAAGAAAATTATTCAAATGTCTACTAAAAATGGTGACTGACTACATCAAGGTTTATCGTAAAGCTTAGGCTTATGCCCAAATAAATTCACGTGAACAAGCCAATCTGCATTGAATTCGGAATATTCACATTCTTCAGTCAGAGATTAAATGGATACATCAAAAGAGTCGTGATAAATCGGAAGTACTTAAGTCATTTAATTTTATGAACCTAAGAAGATTTTGGAATAAAAAAATCGAATTACAAACTCCACTTTTTGACTCAACGTGGCTCAAAAGACGTAATCTATGTATTTATCAGCCAGTGAAGTCTTAAGAGGCTATCAGCCTATAAGTATGTACTATAGCTATGAATCATTGGGAAAATCTATATCGTTTAAAACATTTAAACTCGGCGGCAGCTTGAAGGTAAAAAATGGAATTTATAATTATGAATTTGTAATCATTATGAATATGTAAAAATTATGAATAACAACCGCACAATTAGTATTTGATATTTTCAAAGTTTATAAAGTCGTTTGAACTGATACTTTGATTTGTATTAAATCAATTTTATTATATAAAAAAAATTAATTAGTTTTAACGAAGAAAAATTGCAAAAAATGTTGATTTAATTTTCAATCATTTAAAAAAATGATTTATATGTATATACATGTCTACTTTTCAAGAACATGTAAAAAATATGCTTTTCTATTTTGACCTATTAGAAAGAAATTTGCATTAAGTTTTTATTTAATATATTTGTATTTTATTTATTTTAATTTATAATTTATATTTTTGTTTTTTGAAAAGCCTGTCAACAAAATTTTAATTCCAATGAAGGAAAATTGCAGAAAATTTCAATTTTTTAAATACTTTTTTAATATTTTGTATTTGTTTATTTTTTCAAGAACGTGTCGAAAATGTTTTATTGTTTTCTTCCTATCATGACGAGGAAAAGTTTCATTGAATTTTTATTAAATCTTATATATGTACATATTGTTAGACTCTTGTATAATATAATTTTCAAAAGCATGTCAGAAAATGTACGAACACATTTTGCCATTTATTAATACAAAGAAAATTTGTAGCCTGTTTTTATTAAATTTGTTATATATTTTCTAAATTAGAATTTATACATATATTTATTTTCTTTTTTTCAAATTGTCAAAATTCTTAAAATTTTTTTGTACCTTTTTAAAAACAACAAAGTAAAAATTATTCATTTTATTTTATTATTTTAATTATGTATCATTTCTCATAGCTCTTAGTTAATAGTAGGATCTTTGCTAGTCAACTCAAATTGTTAAAATTATATATTATCAAGCTTTCAAGCAAAATGAGCAATGATGGAACTGATTATGATGGAGTAGTTAATGAAAATGACTTGCAAATTGACTTTTGAATTGTTGATCGAATTTAAAAGATCATCTGGTTAAAACTAAATAATTGTAATATATATAAACAAAATTGACTACAATGTTAATGATAAGATTGTGGTTGACAGCGAGACATCGAGCTGAGAGACATGTGAGATTTCTTTAATTTTGTTGGCTTTAATAGCTTCCCTTTCTCATTTTGACGTTTTGATACGTTGACATTAATTTTTTTTTTTTTTTTGACTGCATCGTTGTGAACCAGTTTCATTTGTATTCCCTGTTTCTTTTGACTGCGTTCATTTCTGGCGAAAAGTTTTTGCATAATCTCGAAGGCACTCGATTTTTCTGTCACGCAATGATGAAGATCGGCGAATTAAGAGATTGGTGTGTTTGGTAATTTAATTGTATTTTATTTATATATATATATACATATTTATATATTTATTAGCTACAAATCTCAACAGAAACTTTGCATAATAACAACAAATGATCAACAACGAGGTGCCGGAGGTCGCTTGTTAATTTAACAAGCGGCGCTCCAAAGATGAGGATGGGAATGGGCACTTAGAAACGGAAACGCTTGGCTGGCACGTTGTACTCGTAGCCATTGGAGCCGCCGGACTGGCTGGAGAAGATGGAACCGGTCGACTGTGCAGAGATTGAGGCACCGGCAGCTGGACCAGAGTAGATTGGACCGGGAGCGGGAGCTGGGGCTGGGACAGAGTAGATGGGAGCAGGAGCGGGAGCTGGGGCAGAGTAGATGGGAGCGGGAGCTGGGGCGGGAATGTCTTGGACAGGGGGCAGATACTCGGGAGCAGGCAGAGATGGAGCTGGTGCATTGTACTCAGGAGCTGGTGCAGAGTAGATGGGAGCTGGAGCTGGTGCCGAGTAGATTGGAGCTGGAGCTGGTGCTGGAGCCGAGTAGACTGGACCTGGAGCGGGAGCAGGGATGTCCTGCACAGGGGGCAGATACTCGGGAGAAGGCTGAATGGGAGATGGTGCATTGTACTCGGGTGCTGGAGCAGAGAAGACTGGAGCTGGCGCAGGGGCAGAGTAAGATTGACCAGGAGCAGAGTAGATTGGACCCGGTGCGGGTGCAGAGTAGGATGGAGCTGGTGCAGGGGGCAGGTACTCGGGAGCGGGCAGCGAGGGAGCTGGAGCATTGTACTCGGGAGCTGGCGCGTTGTACTCGGGAGCTGGAGCAGGAGCCGAGTAGATTGGTGCCGGAGCTGGAGCGGGAATGTCTTGCACAGGTGGCAGATACTCATTGGCTGGTGCTGGTGCTGGTGCAGGAGCAGAGTAAACTGGAGCTGGTGCGGGAGCCGAGTACGATGGAGCTGGTCCGGAGGAGAAAATTGGACCCTGAGCAGGTGCTGAATAGGATGGACCCGGTGCCGATGAACGGATATCGATGTCGAATGACTGCGATGGCTTCTCGTACGAGTAGCCATTGCCACCGCCCAGATTCAGGTGGGAAACATCAGCCGCAACGGCGGCGATGGCGAACACGGCCAAGACGAAGAATTTCTGCAAATCAAAAAAGCAATAAAAGCTCGATTAACAAAAAAAAGAAGTCCATGGGCTGGGCTGATCCGCGTGCGATTAGCGTGTGAGTGTGTGTGACTAGTTAATTGGCAGGCCAATGTTAAAGGTAAATGGATTTAAGGTCAGCTGGCCAAATTGATGGATGTGCTTATGCCACTTGTTGCTCCGGCACTCGATGTGCTTACCATTGTTGTTGTCTGTTGTTGTTTGCTGTTGCTAAGCTGTTGGAAGATTCGTGCTGAGCCGACGCTGTTTTGGTGACCAAAAGACGGACGCTGAATGATGACCAGCAGCAGAAGCGCCAGCATTTATATACCCAACCAAAAGAAATGTATATATACCTATATATGTTTACCACACACATACTCAAGACATACTCGAAAAAGATTTTTAATACGGTTAAAGATTGTGTGGCGAGTGACGGAGATGTTGCTCAAGTGCGAGAGCGACAGCGAGACCGAGACCGTGCGCGAGCGCTGATTAAAATCTCTCACTAGCTGGCAGTCGCCCTCGCCACAACTACCGCTCCCTCCCTCACGCTCTCTGTCTCCCACTATATCATTGTGTTTGCGTTGGCTCTCTGGCTGGCGCTGCGCGTTGTTATCTGCATCAGCTGCTTGGGGTCACTGTGGCGCATGCGTGGCCACTCTGAAGGTTTTGCAATGCCAATAGGGCGCCAACGCCAACGCCAATTTGCATAGACTCACTCGCACACACATTAATTATAAGGGCCAAGTGTAAGGGCAAATGTCAGAGTTTGTTAGCCCAACATTTGTATATGCATTATGCATAACGAAATGTTTATTGGACACTAATTTGTTGAATTTGCCACGGTGCTAATGGATGCGCTGCATACCGGACTCAAGGATAATCCAACTCTATAAGCATAATCTAGCATATATAGTTATTAAATTAATAACATAATGTTTATAGCACTGGCGACTGCTACCGAGTTGCCTATGAAGACATCTCCACTTGTTGCCAGGGCTTCTCTTTTTTTTAAATTTTTTTTATTTTAATTGTGTTTCTTTTTCTTCTATTTTATTTGAGTTATTTACCAGCCTCATTTGTAAGCCTTTGCGAATATTCACTTTTACTCAATCGTTGCATTAGTTGGCGTTTCTGTCCCGCTCGGCGACACCTTTTCATCTTCTTTTTTTTTTCTTTTGGGGCGCGTTTTTGTATTGTCGTCGAGGCGACCTTCAGACAGCCGCCAACAAAACCTGATTAATTTCGCTTGTATTTATGGTAACGCCAATCAATGCATATTGGTTAATGTTTAATACATGCAATTCGGATGGCATGTTTCACTTAAAACAAAATCAAATCAACCGATAAGCACACTCACACGCACACGCATTTACTTAGCCTACTTTAAAGCCCAAATCTATTGGCCAGCGGCTAAATTGGACAGACAAGGGAGGGGTCTCTTTGAAAAACATCTTTTAATACCCTTAACCCAATTAATAAGGGGTTCAAATTATGTATTATGTTTTTTATGTGAGCAGAGTATGGGCATTATAAAGTGAGATGATTTTGATAAGACAAATTGTGGGAATACTTCTAGCTATTTATGTCTGTCTACCTTTAGCTCGTCTGATTGTATTATTAAAAACTAAACAATCTAAGGAGAGCTCTGAACTTTAGTTTTACATTTTTATATATTTTACATAGTAAAAGTTTATTTATTTTTCCGATTTTTATCAAATATTGGCACGAACAGAAGTAAACATTTTTACATATATTTTTTTTGTACAGCTTCAGGAGTATAAGTGGTAGTTATTCAAGCTTCAATAAATAGTATGTTTAAAACATTAATAAATATGAAATAATAATATAATAAACAATTGGAATTTATGTAAAAATTGTATAAATAAATAAAAAAAATATATATTTAAAGAGGTAAAGTAAGTAAAATTAAAATAAACAAATAATAATGAAACAAATAAAATTTGAAATGTTGCTTATTTTAAATTATATAAAAAAAGGAATAATAATATTATAATAAAATAATATATAAATTATTAACAAACAAGAAGAAGAAGACTTTTCTCAAATCGTTCAGCCAGTAATAGACGATTTATCTCTGGCGATGAATAAAAATTATTTAATAAAAATATAAATAAATTATTTATTCATGAACAAAAATAAATAAATAATTTATAAATCAAAAACAAATCAATAAATAATTTTAAAATTAAAAATACATGTACATACAGAAATAAACAAAAATATTTAAACACTCACTTAGATCGAAGGTAAATCTATTCTCTAGTCATGTATACCCCACTAGAGCATGTTTGCTCGCCTTAATCATGTCTGCCTGCAAAACGTCACATAATGAAAATAAAAACCTCGAAATTGGCAAAATCACGTCTCCGCATTGGCTGCCATGTGCAGCTATTTTTGGCCCAACTAATTAATCAATCAAAAAGAAAAAAAAAGTAATTTACCTCTAATCTTAGGGTAGGCTTAAATGATATTAACAATGTGACAGGTAGTATAACAGGTTTTTTTTTTCTAATACTATATGGAATTGCTTATGTATTTATTAGCAAAATATAATTTCGTTTGTTTGGATTTTTGTATTGTTTTAATTAATTAAATTATATTTGCACAAAATATAATTTATGCATTTAGAGCAAGAGCAGCTCCATAAAAGTCTATCAATTAGTTTTACTAGCCCTAATTGGTGTAGATAAACAAAGAAGCGCTACGAATTAGTTTGAAAAGCTTAACGAACTCAAATCGTGTTTAAAAGCTTTTATTTTTGAATAAAAAAAAAGCTGCGCGCTCTTCACTCAGTTATTTATTTCACGACTTGCAACACTGCAAAGCTTTTTAACGCTTTTTTTTTCTTTGGGCAACACTTTATTTTTTTTTTTCAAAAAAGCCGTTGAATTTAATTTTTTTTAAATGTAAGTTTTTATTGATTACAAATACAATTTTTATTTTATTGACTTTTTTTTTTTAAATATTTCAAACATTTTTTTTTTTTCAAGTTAATATCAAATGAAATTTTAAATGTTATATTACACCTTCGAATGAATGAATTTGAAAATGAGCTGTGTTATTATAATAGCAATACTAGTGTGGTAATAGATAGTTAAAGTTGGCAAAGAGGAAATAATTGAGGGAAATACAATCAACGCCCATGCTTGAGATTTGCAATCCCCCAAAAATGTTCCTATCAAACTTCCACAATTTTATAAAGGCCTAACCACTAAAAGCAAATTCACTTGACCATCGCTCATGTCGCCCAAAAAAAATGCCAATAATTTGGTATATGATGTAGCTTTTTTGGATAATGTCCAGATTCTATTTATAGCATATAAACTAATAGACAAGATATATATTACATGCAAAAGTTTTGAGTACATAAAGAGTATATCGAATACATAGTATAGAGAGTATAGTATAGAGAGTATAGCAATAATCTCCTTCGTCACTTATGATTATCAGACAAAGTTTGAAAGCCACTATATATTATGTGAACTTTCAATCGTTGTCATAATCACTCAGATCATCAGGTGAAAATAAATGGTTGATATCTAGGAAATATGCTAAGGCCTTTGCTAGATATCCGCCAATAAATACTCCAGATATGATAGTACCGCCAACCGCTAAAAGATAATACTTGGAGCGTTTGCGTGGTTTCTCTATAGTTTTCTTCGATATATATCTTTGATGTATCTTAAGTGCTCCATACATGCTTGCTTGCCTTGATTTCAAATCGCTAACTGGATATTACTCTCGTCTTCAAATGCATTTTCAAGAAATTTAATTTTTTTAAATTTTTAATTAATTTTTAAATTTGTTTCTCAATTTATGACACATATGTCAAAACTTTCTCTATGCATATAATTTTTGTTTTGTGAAGTCTGGGTTTGCCTTAACGGCTTCTGCCATGGAACCTGCTTTATATGGCACTTCCGTTCTGGTCAGCAATATTTGCCGCCGCGACGAGCCAATTGTCAATTGTCAAAGTGTCGTCTAAGCAGCACATTCCCTCTATTCCTCTCCTCTCTCTCTCTACCTCCCTCTATCTTGGCCTAATGTATTTTGGCTGTATTTGTGACACTCACATTTAAGAAATGCTCATTTGACCCAACTGGCCTAAGCTTGCGTGTTTGTTTAGCGAAGCGTTAAAGGGCCTGCCACTTGGACATATACATATATGTATATGTATGTAGTACAATATCTATGTTACCAAATTATCATGCATTACTTTCTTATCTAACTGCACATCATGTATTTTGTGTAACCTGCAATTACTTTTTGAAATGTTGTTTCCTTAAAAGTGCATGATTTCAGTTAGATGTTTTAGATAAATCGTGGAAGCTAAATTTTATTTACATGATTGCTACAAACAATTTGTAGCATAGTCATATGATTAAGACAGCTTTGACGTATGAATTAAAAAACAATCTTAAAATGCTGATTTTTGATCTAACCATGAGATATTGGTTCTTTATTTATAAGGAGTATCTCTACTAGATATAGGAGTGTCTCTAATTCAATGTTCAACGTAGTCTCAATGAAATATAAATAGAGCTATATGTTAACAAATGATCACAATTTTAATTGTCATTTGAATTAAACCCTCTCATGGATGCCTAAAATTTTCATTTTTGTTTGTGAAATCCATAGGCAAAAGAGTCGAATTTCAACCTTACGCCTCCTGCAGCGCCTTTAGCTTTCCTCAGAGGATTCGCTTGACTGAAGCTAAAAACATTTTAGGACTTAAGCTGTTTTATATAGTATTTTTTTAATATTAAAAGAAATAGAAGTCATGAAATTCTTTAAAACTCAATTAAAATTTTTTTTTTTGCAATTGTATGCATTAGGAAAAGTTCTTACTTTCAGCTTATCATCTTAGTTTAAAATTTCTTACATTTTCTTTACATTTTTCGATAGCGTGGATTTATTTTGGTATTTTATTAATTTTGCTTGTTTTTGGCATCGAATTGGATCTATGTGTGCATATCAGCTGCAGTATCATTTCAAACAGCACAATAATAATTTAGATTCTAACAAATTATAATAAATGACAAGGGCATTAAGTGCCATGGAATTCGGTAATTTATATTCTATATCTAAATACAATTTTCAAAAAAAGTACTACAAGCACATCAAACGTATTGCATCATTATCAAATTCAGTTGATGATTCACATTCATCCAATACAAAGGCATAAAGCAAACAGAGCCTACTCTATATATTTTATGAGTTTCCCGTTTGTGTGCCTAATAAAGTGGCCCAATAAATCTAATCCTCTTTTATCGTTACAACCTTTTAGCAACCTCTTTCAGTTGTATATTGCACAGCTCGCTGGGCTAGTTCGTTGTCTAAGTCTTTCGTTGTGTTAAGGCAACATAATAAAAGAAACAACAACAACAACAAGCAGCATTAGTAGATTCTGCTTCCGTTTGGCATTTCGCACGTACAGGATTCTCACGCAGTCCTCAAATCCTGGCCCAGACTGGTAAATATTTGAAAACAGTCGCCGAAGCGACGAAAAAAAAAAACCCAGCATAAAAGGCACATGTTCGCCTGGCAAGGTAATTAGCAGGATTTTCCAAGGAACTAGCAGCTAATCTCGCTGTCTTGCCTAAGCTCACGCAGTGACCGTGGCTCATAAAACGATCAGGTAACAATTGCTGAATTCGCCGCAACTTTGGCGGGCTCACACGCCGTCATTTCCAACGAAGTCAGCGGCGTTGCGGCATTGCGACTTGCCGGCTGCTGATAGCCAGCAAAGCTTTTAGTATGTTGTCGACTGCAGCGCGTTGTGGACGTTGAGGCTGTTGCGAGAAGTAGTAGAGAAGTGTACGTAAAGTGTGTGTGTGTGTGTGTGTGCGAGTGTATGTGTGTGTGAAAGCCGTTAAAAAGTCTAGCACTGAGTAAGGCAACGAACGAGCTGGCAACCAAAAAGCCGCCAGCGACAACTCTGAAAGACTGAAAGAGCGGACAACAATAACAACAAGAAAATCTGTAAAACGGGCACGTCGCGCTATTTTATTTTATTTTCATCTCTTCATCACACTTTTCTACCTATCCATGTATTGGCTGCTCTGCTCTGCGGCTCTCTACCTTCTTTCGCTTTGCCTTTTCTGTTGCCGTGTCTTGTGGTCTCTATCTGTTTGTGTGTTTGTGGCGTGTGGACGGAAATTTCAGGTGCAGCCGCATTGAATTTCTTGAACAAGTTTTAGTCAGAGTTTGGCCTTCGTGTGGCATGGTACAGTGAACGAATTGGCTCCGTCGCAGAGTCTCTCTCAGTCTGTGTGTGTGAGTGTGTGTTTCTGTGCGAGTGTATGTGCCTGACTCAAACTGGATTTTGTACAATTGTTTATGCACTGCGTGCAGTTGTGTTTGTGTGTTGCCAAAGGATTTGTGTATATAGTTTTTTTAACTCGTCAAGAAACGCGCGTGCGCGAATGCCAAAAGCTTTGCTGAACAAAAAAATAGAAAACTTTAAGTGAAATTTTCGCAGCAGTGATAAACACTTAACAAAAAAACTCCACATCTAAATCATCATAATCATAAAACAATAACAAATAACTAATTATACAAATTATAATTAAAACTATTATAATTATATATAAATGATTAATTATTATATTATATTATATATTAAAAGTTTAACTAATAAACAAAATATTAAAATTAAAAAAAAAAAATAATAAAGAATTACTAGGAAACAAATTTGTTTTGGAAATCTAAGAACTATTTTAATATGATAGTAAAACGTTTGAAATTTTTAGACCACTTTAAATTATAATCAGGAAATACATTGAATGCATTATTTCTCATATACATATGTACTATATATCTACAGCTATGTCTGGCTAGCTGTTCGCCGTCATTGGTCTTTGTTCAGGCTTATCCATGCAAGTTAGCTGAACTTAACCGAGATAGCTAACCGCGCTCGCTTGGTTCTTTTTGTAGCACTCCATTAAGTTGTCTGTGTGCCTATGCCTTTTGCACTTTACTTGAAACTGACATTAGAATTCGAGCGAATACGACTACGACTATTCATACTAACTTCGCATGCCAGATGCGCATTTACGCTCCCATTAACCAGGTAGAAATTACAAATACACAGACACAGACACGGAAAACGGGGAAACAAAAACTGGGCAACAAGTGCTTTGCGCAATGACCAAAGAAATTGAGGCAAAGCGTAAAAAGTAAGAAAAAACAGTAGCTCGAATTAAAAAAAAAAAATACTCCAAAAATGGTGTAAAAATTGCAGCTTGCGGTTGCAGCTGTTGCATGGCAGAAAAAAAACAAACTCTGAAATTAGCTAACCAAAAATTGGCATCAAAAAACTCATAATTATTATGTTCAACAAGTTTGTGTCCTAAGTCTTTTGTTTGAGCATACAAAAATAAATAATTTTCATATAGAACTGGACAGACTTGACTTAAACAAATATTTCTCTTAATTAGCATAAAATATTTTTCTTGGATTTCTTTAACAAAATTGTTCCCATTGCCCGTTCAAAAGCATTTAGAAACGTGCTTAGCTTCCACAAGCGAGTCCGGGCGAGCTATGTGAAGAATTTTTAGCCGCTTGTCTTTGCATGCATAATTTCTAAGATATTAAAATATCAAAGAACACACTGCATAAACATTCATATAAATCATGTATTTGTGTGCGTGTGTGTATATATGTGTGTGTGATATATATTCAGTAACGCCTTTCAAACGAAATCAACTCAACTCAACTCAATCTTTATCTATAGTGCAATAGCGTTTGGCCTTGCGCTTTTAAAAACTACGAACATCTATAAAAACTGAAATTTATAATAATAAAAAAAAAAGTTAACATAAAGTTGCCATAAATATCGAAAGAAGAGAAGGAGGAAACAAGAGCGAGTGTATTGCATACAAAAACGGGAAACTTCAAGGATAACCAGCTGACATGCCACATAAATTGGATTATTAAAAAGCGCAACAAGATCATATACAGACGAACATAATACATATACAGTGTATATAGGTTGCATATATAAGAGGTGAGTTTTATGCAGTAAATTATATTTAAATGGGGCATAAATAGGGAAGTGGAGTTAGAGTAAGAGATTGGCTTTCATTGCTGGAATTTATTTGAGACTAGAAATACTATAAGAAGATTAAGAATTAAAAAAATATATATTTTTATCATATACATGCATATCAAATATATTTTGTTCTTGTGCTATCTATTCAATCATTTATTTCAACCATTTTAAGTAGGTTCCATTTAGATAAAAAATCTTAACTGAAGAAACTTTATAAAGAGATTAAATATTTCTCTCCTTATCTACTTCTTTCTTATACACACATTTTCTATCCATCATTCTATACTATCTATTCTTCAATTAATTCTTTCTGTAATTCATTTAGATAAAAACGTTCTCATAACTATGACAAATTTTAACATGATATTTCATATTATAACATACACATTCTTATGCCCGGAAATAATTTTTGCTTTTGATGTATAAATTCGAAACTCTAATGTGACAACTGTCGACTTTTATACCACCAAAAATTAATGTTTTCGATGATGATTGATAAAAAAATCCCATTAGAATAACTTTTATTGCTGCTTGGATCAGCTCTGGGCTGACATCATGCAACAAGCTTAAAAAGCTGAACAAAACATTCCATGGCACGCCTTTGCCTTTATATCCATGGCTGTACTCATTGCGCAAAAATGTGATTATTTATCGATTATCGATAAACAATGGCCAAACAAAAATGGCACGCTTTCATTTCGCCAAGCGAACAGCAATCAAAGTGATTGTATGTATATAGAGTATCATTATTATTATGAATTGTGTTTAACTAATTGATTGATCGATACGATTGTGACACAGAGCAAAGACTAGAGACACAACTAAGCAGCTCATATCAATAAACACACACACACACACACACACACACACATACGCACACGCATACCAATGCCATAAGTAGCACAGCAGCAATCAACATCAAAGAACAATTTCTTTTACTTTCTATAAAACAAAACAAAAGCGTTGACTGTCTGCTGCCGGCTTATATGTAAGTGCGTCAGTCAGTTTATCAGTTTGCCAGTTCGTCAGTTCGTCAGTCTCGCATTCGTTTGTCACATTTATTCAATAAAGGCCAAGTCAACTTCCAAGTGGAGAGTCGAAAAAGCGAGAGCGCTACGGCACAAAAGAGTTAACCTCAATTTTATTTATTTTTTTTTTTTTTGAGACGCACTCTGCCGCATGTTGTTGCTTAACACCAAAAGCAACAGCAACAACAGCAACAACAACAAGGAAAACAATAACAAAGCAAAAGCTGTGTAGTCTTGTTGTTATTGTTAGCTTGTATATACATACATATTTTTTTCGGCTAGAAAATTTCACTAACTGGAAGTGAAATGCAGAACAAATGACGTGTTAGCTGCCGCCCGCTGCCTCCTGCTACCTCCTGCTGCCGCCCGCAGCCAACGCTCTGTAAACACAGAAAACACATTTTGGCAAGCATTTTTATTTGCTGAGTTCATAAGCATTTAACGCCGGCCAAATAAACTTGTTTCGTTCGCTTTGAGAAATTTGTGTGCCATGATCTTTTTAGTACAGCATCTTATGGATTTTTATTCAGCTGAGTTCTGCTTAATACTTTAGATAAATGAAATTTTTCGTGTGCTAGCAAACCAGTCTGACTAGTTTTACGCGCTGTGTATCGATGATTAGTCATAATTTCAGATATTGGCATGCGAATCGAAGCGGAAGCTGGGCGTTTGACTAGCGGCAAGTGCATCATCATCATAAATGTATCTATCTTTTGTCTATCTAAATAGCAAAACACGTATGCTTAACTTTCCCCTTCGATTGGTTTAATCCTGTTTCGCTTGAACTCTATTGATTGTCTCTGTCTTTTTTTTAATGTTTCATGATTTAATCCACATTCTTTAAATTCGACATTTACCTAGAAATTTTCTCAAAAGAACGCACAATTCAAATGCTCAGCTTCTCAGTTTCTCTCGCATTCGCCCTCTATAAATAGCAGCTGACGCCTAGACGGCGGCAGATAGACCTTTCAAGCAACCCTAAAAGAAATCAAATTCAATTCACAAATCTAAAGTCATCCGCAGGTAATAATAACATAGTAGCACTATATACACACACACACAATGGAAAATACCTTCGAGGTTTGTTTACCTGCTCTAAGGTGCAAGAAGTCATTTGAAACGTAGACGAAACTAGACACATTTTGATTGCGATTGTGAGACGAGGGCAGATAGGCCGCCTATGGTTGCTCAAAATTTGACAAACAGCTCACAATACATCAAGTGTCAGTTAGCTAGACACAAAAAAAAGGGGGGCTGCACAAATGGGCGTGGCTGGACGAGTCATGCAATAAGATCCCCCGAACCCAGATCTCTTCAACTGATTAGTGGTTGTGTTGATCAAGAGAGCATTCCCGTGCGCATCTTGAGCTGCTTTGTCGGTCGAGTTCGTGTCTTAAGTCTTTCGTTTTCGGAGCAAACATGCGAGCAGTTCATATCATTAAATAATTATATGTTACTTGCCAATAATTTTTGGATCTCAATCAAACATCATTTTCTAATCAACAACTTTTCCTTAATAACAACAAAACAAAAACGAAATTCCCAGCCAGCGCTTCCGTCTCACCCTTACGACAGTGAAAGTGCTTCCAATCCTATTCTAAAAGCGAATTAATGCTGATGCCCTCAAGTGTCTTTTGTGCGAGTGAAATAAGAAAAAAAAAAAAAAAGAGCGCTTAATCATCTTGAAAAACAGTTGACAATATCATAGACGAGTAGGTTTCATAAGTTTTCCAAGCTGCATCTGCTGTACGGTGGTGCTGTGGTGGTGCTGTTATGGTGGGCGCTTTCACGGCGCCTTCGTCGATTAGTTACAATTGACACGAAAAGTTTTTCTCTTTCTTTCGTTGTTTTCATACATTTTTTAATTGTGAGAATTGTGTACGGTACGTGCACATAATGCCACAAGAAAGTGGATCTCTGATGCGTCCGGCAAAACGTTTCGGCGCTGTCATTGTCGGCAATTGTTAAAAAGTG
Source organism: Drosophila antonietae (assembly GCA_030914385.1). Taxonomy (NCBI): domain Eukaryota; kingdom Metazoa; phylum Arthropoda; class Insecta; order Diptera; family Drosophilidae; genus Drosophila; species Drosophila antonietae. The sequence goes on along the minus strand of JAUESO010000064.1, from coordinate 135,218 downwards.
ATTAAGCATGCTGTGGCTATGATATCTGACTGCCAACACAGTAAAAGTATTGCTTTTAATTGCAATTACACAAAAAAAAAAGTAAAATTTATATGAAATACATAATATATAAAGCAGCCAGAGTGGGGCACACAACTGAGAATTATAGATATTTCTTTAATAAGTAATAAAAATTATAATAATAAAAGAATAATAGAATTAAATATTTTTAGAAACATTTAAAATTAATATAGCCATTGCAAATTTATATACATGATTATTTTCTAATATAATTCAAAGTAATTTTGATTTACTTGTTTTATTATAAAAAAAATTATATATTTCTTTATTAAATATAATTTATTTTCATTTAGTTAAATTTCCCTTTCTATGTTCATTCTACAATTAAAAAAAAAATGTTATAAAATATATAGTACTTTTAACTATATAATTATTTTTTATTTTCCTCCTATATAAAATTTTTAATAATAAAAAAAAGAATTATTATATAAAATATAATAGTATTTATTACTATATATTATTATTATTTATAATAATATTTAATATTTTTTTATATTTATTTCTTTTTTATTTATTTTTTTATTTTTTGTAGAAATCATGTGTATATTTAAATAAAAATTATATAAAAATAAATAAATAAAATAAAAATTATATAAAATATATTAATATTTGCTTACTATCTAATTATTATTGATTTCTATTTAGTAAAATAGTTTTTTTTTTATTTATTCATGTTTTTTTTTTATTTTTAGAAATCATGTATATTTAAATATAAATTATATTTACAAATTCTAATACTCATTTCTTTTATGCTTATAAATACTTAATACTCCTTTTAATTTCGCAAATCTCATGTTTTCAAATGCTTTCATATTATTAAAAAAACGAGTAAATGTTTTTAAAGAGATTCGTCTGCAGAGACTTTGAGAATTTTGAACTATAAACATTTTACAAAGAACCAGTTTATTAAGGTTTATTCAAATGAGACATCTGTGTTTACGAGCTCTAAACTACAGATAACTTCATGCACTAAAATGTGATGATAAACATTTAAATAGTAAGACACTCAATAAAATGTATATTTTCTATCTCAGTTATCTATATCTACAAGCTGACGCTTGCTGTTTTATTCTCTCTCTCTCTCTCTCTCTCTCTCTCTCTCTCTCTCTCTCTCTCTCTTTTGAAAATACTTAGCTAGCATACAAAAGACTTGGGCAAGCAACTTATGCATTCCTCAAACAACGCTCACTTTCAGCTTACAGCCGAAAATTTCAAGCAAATAGCTTGGCAAAAAAGCTATAAAATTCACATGAGTGCTTCACACCACAAGCAAACAAACCCAAACACACACACACTCACACACACGTGCAGATACACACCCTCAGCTCTTGGCTTGACTCTTGACTCGTCTGCCGCCTGCATATTTATTTCCAACTTGGCTTTAACCTGTTTGCGTTTCTGTTTTTGTTGCTTTTCGCTGCATTCTCGAGACCATCTTTGAGTTTGAAGTAGCTGCGTCTTGAATTTCAAAAAATCACAAAAAAAAAAAAACTGTTACTGGTGCCAATGCCTGCGCCGCGGCTCTGATCATGATAGCTACTCTTTATGCTCTTGCATGATATCACAGTTGCGTTTGCCTCACTGACTTCACACTCATGAGTGGGTGTTTGACTCGGTGTGTGTGTGTCTGCTGAGGTGCAGCCCCATTGCATATTTAGCATTTTTTTCCTTCTCGCTTTTGCCAGGCTTTTAGCTTGCATTTGCTTCAGATACTATATTTGTTATGATTTTTTTTCTGTTCGTTTTTCGAGTTTTCCACTTCACTTTTCATTAAACGTAAACACATTGCAGAGCAAAACTCTTTCTTGTCTATTAACAAATTAAACATTAATTGCGCTTACCAGACTACGCCCCGTCCCGTTGTCTCCTTCAACTGGCATTGCATTGTGAAAGCGTTTGGACAGTAGAAATCATTTGACCATTTGTGTGTGTTACTCGTGCTCAGCTTTCGTCAGTTTGCACATAAAAACAAATATTGTTTTTTTTTTTAAGCTTAAACAAACTCGTAGTTACTAGCTGTTGCAGCTGCTGGCGATTCGAGGCGTCGGTGGCAAGTTACACAAAAGATAAACAAGGGAGGGAGAAAAGTGAAGAGAGGGAGAAAAGTGAATTGGCTGGTAAATACCTTTATCCAGAAATAGGCAAACGATTCACTCGAAGATTTATCAATGAAAAGCGATGATGAAAGCGCGCGATAATCATGCGGCCAATTTATATCCATGCAATTAACCTCTAGTCGAACCTCTAACTGTAATTACCCAATCTGCGCTGACCGCAAATTGTATGAGCGAACCACAACCTTCACAGCTCATTAGACCCTTCAAGTGCCCTCTCTCTCTCTCTCTCTCTCTCGCGATATATATCTCCCAGTGAATAAGCCACAATTCGAACCACTTTAAATGCGAGCACAGCTTCAATAGCTTCGAAAGACTTAGGCTTTTGGCTATATTATTTATGGCAACCCAAATACCGAAACCGTTCACAAATGCCACATGCCACAAAACGAAACTAGTTCAATGGGGCTGCCCAGCTGGTTTTCTTGAAGCTGTAAGTGGAGTCTGGCTGGACAGCGGCCAAGCGGCCAAAGACTCTAAGCATCGCTGGAAGCTGCTGCTGCTGCTGTTACCTGCGAGCCCAAATGAAACACACAAATTTGTGCTAAGGCAAAAGATCAATAACACACATACACAAGCACACACAGTAACCGTCGCTAACTGAAATGATATCACGCTGTGATCAGCAATAACAACACCAAATACAATCTGAAGAAATTTACATAAAAATCTGGTTTTCGATTGTAGAACATTCGTTAAAAAAAAAAAACTGTTCAATTTGTTGCGCTGCAGTCGTTTGGTCTGCCAAACACTCATAACGGGCCCCAAGCGGATATTATAAGAAATATCTTTTGTGTTTCTTGCAAATGAGAGTGAATCTGATTTGCGTATAAGTAAAAGGGCAACAATGTGGGTCGAGAGCTGTTGCTTATATGGCTATATTCAAACATATAAATGTGCCCAAGAAATAATAGTGTAATAAAAATATGACTGCAGCTGTTGCTGAAGAGATTTCTATGAAATGTTAGATCAATAAATAGCAAAAGAAGTTGACAGGTGTATGAAAATATAGGAAAGATTTATATTAATATTCTATTATAATTAGTTATTATATTTGGAAAGTATTTCAAAAGATATCTAAATAATTGTAATTAAAAAATGTGTATAACCTTTTAATGAGCATATAAATAAAAATATTAAATTAAGTTTTAAAACGTAAAAAAAAAATTTAAATAATAAGAAAAGATAACAGGATTTATTTTATGTAATAAATAAAAATAAAATAAATATTCAATCCATACCTGGTTGCAACCCTGGCATCGTCTGATTGCAATGATATGAGCACAAAAGCGTAGCTCATTCCTCAATGAAACTTTTACGTTTCCATTGAAAAACCTTGTTTTATCTGAAAGGCACATATTCACATTCATAAATATAAACAATATTGGGAAGCTTTATATGTCAACAATAAAGTATGACGTATGTATATAAAGATGTATATACATACATATCTAAATAATAAATAATATAAATTTTAATAATATATCCAAAATATATAAAAGACACTTTATCACTCAATAGAAAATATTTTTAGTAGAAGGAGCTGAGAAATAATTAAAAATAATATATAAATAATATATAATTTAAATTTATATATTTAAAAAAATGTGATATTTTATCTCCCATTAGAAAATATATAGAATTTACTATATTTTTAGTAGAACGAGCGAAGAAATAATTAAAAAAAATATATAATATAAATTTACAAAAATAATAAACAAGAAGTAAAAAAAAAAAACGATTTTTTAATTAATTTCCAATTTTCCAATACAAAATATTTAGAATTTTCGGTAGATCGAGATCAGAAATAATTTAAAAAAAAATGGTTTATAAATTTAAATATTTAAAAAAAATAATATGCTATCTACCAATAAAAAATTGCTAGAATTTACTATATTTTCATTAGAGCAAGCAAAACAAAAAAATTAACAAAATATACTTGAGTTAAATTTAAATATTAAAAAAAAAAAATCAAATAAAAAAAATTCAAATAAATTGCAATCAGAAACCAAATTACAAACAATATTTGCCAGGCTTGCAGCCCTGTTTTAATGATAGTTTATAGTTAGTTAGTTTGTTTTCTTTTCGATTCGACTAATCGCTTTCCCTCGCCTGCTCCTTTTCCAATCAAACCCGCTCTGTGCGAGAGACCCAATTTTCGATAAAAAAAAAATCACGCTGTCATAAAAGCAATTGACCTTCAAGCGTTTCGATTTACAAAGTTGCTGTAAGATCGTAAAAGCAAAACTAATAAAGTTTTTGGTCATTAGTTGGGCGGACATAAACGAGTTTGGCACAGTCCGCACAGCACGCCGAGCTGTGTGGCCAATATTGACTGACCAGGCGCCCGACAAGTGCTGTGAGTGAAAGTTCAGCTTTGCAGCTTTGCAGCTTTGAATGAAAAACTGGAAATATACGCCAGGCAGTTGGCAATGTGAAATGGAAAACTAAATGCAGCCCATAAATGGCAAGCCGGCAGCTGGCTGCAGTTGCTAAAGCAATAAGCAAGAAAAAAGTTCACCAAATTGTTCAGCAGTTGACTTTTACCATTTGCCTGCGAGTGCAGTGCAGCAGCCATAGCCAGAGCCTACTGTATGTTGTACAAGCAGCCGCATTTAGTCATCGTCAATGTTTTCTTTAAATGTCGAAGGTGTCATCAATAATGAATGCCCCGACTACCTCAGCTCATCTCGCCACAGTCAACCGGTTTGGCCACAGGGCTGCTGGACTGCTGATGCTTGATCTTTTGTCTGGCTCTTAGTTTTTCTTGCTGTTTTGGCTTTTCATTTCGATCGCTTTGCATATGGCTTGAAAATTTGAATTTTGATTGACGCTCCACGAGTTTTGGGCCTTTCCGTTCGCTCTGTCCGTTGCGAAACATCTGTGCCGACATGTTTGCTAAAAAGGTTTTGTTCGTTCGTTACATTGCCACACTCAAGTCTTTGATGTTCTGTGCGCGTTGTTGTTGATGATGATGATGATGATGATGGTCTGTCTATCGCTATTGTTGTGGTTATGTGTTCTGTAGATGTCTGCAGAATATTCAGCTAAAGTTTCAGCGTTGTAGCTGTCAAGTTCGTTGCCTAAGTCTTTTGTTTCGAGTGATCAAATCAAGTAAATTTTAATCACTTCTGGAAAAGTATGCATTTAATAAGTCTTATATACATATATTATATCAGTCACAATTATATCTGATGTCGCAATGCATTGTGTTCGCCATTTACTAGTATCTCTTACCTTCGCTTATTGATCAAAATGCCTTAATTAATAGCTCCGAAAAGGTGTCATGCACGCTGATTACGAAAAACGTATAAAACAGCAACAAAGATTGAATAATTTTTAACAACAATTTCCCATGCCGGGCTATTTTCATGTAAATTTTGTGAACATTGCCAAATGAATTGAAACATTGGCGCGTAATCAGCTAACCATATGCGAGATGCATAATCAAAGCCATAGTCGAACCTTTCACTCTCGCCCGGGCGCCTTCCATTTACACGCTAAATACGTATTAGCTTTTGGTTTATTTATATGATTATCAAGTATGCATACGATATAGCTGATATTTGCATATTGCATATTGCAGTTAGCTATGAACATTGAGTCAGAGTCTGAATGACGCGATCATCTATCCAACTATTTGAGATTTTTTCAAGAGCTGAACTCTGTCGGCATGGCGAGATAATATTTTTGGCTTTTTCGCTTGCCTCGTGGCATAGTTCGTGCTGAATCAAAATTCGGCTCATGTTTGCGGGACTCTTTCATTAGCTATGATTATATAAGTAAAAAATATTTGTCGGGGTGTTGACTTCTAACCGACTGACGCTAATTGTATGGCCCGCAGGGGGCAGCGAATGTCTGCAGAGTCCGGGAACAATAATAAAGTAATTCAATTAGCCAAAGAAATGGCATGAAATCAACGGACACTACAGTTAGGCACAGTTAACCACAAATTTGCCGTTCGTCGAGAATGAAAATGGATAGGCAATAAATAAACTTGAATCTTAAAGAATAATGAAAATAGTATATTAATTATACGCTTTTGATCAAATTCAGCAGCCAAAGACTTTTCACAGTTTAAGCTGCTGTGACTTTGACTCATCAGCGAAAATTAATGTCAATGCTTAATTTACAATGCTCAGCTTAGCTAATGACTATGCTGTTTTTGGGCATGCCCAAACGGTCTACGCCCCCTCCATAAAATTGACACTGCCTGGAGCTTCATTGAGCCACAAAGTAAATACACTGTATATATGTATGTATACATATGCATGTGGTTGATAAACAAACACAAACCAACATTTTTTTTTGGCGCCTTTCCGTAGTCTAAACAATGGCAGCAATCACCCACACACAAATATTTGTGCTGTTCAGCTAAATAAATAACACACAACATAGACATAGCAGCAGCAGCAGCAACAACTGTGAAGCCAGTTTGCTGCAAATGTTTGGCAGCAAGTTGCTTTCTGGGCCAAACCGCATAGCCAGCTAATTGCAACAACATCGACAGCCGCAGCAACAGCAACAACTATGGCAACAACAGTTGCCGGCTGTTGTTTAGCAAAAATGTGGTTTGGGTGGCTACACAGCTGCACCACAGCCAAATAGGATTTTAAATGATTTGTATGATTTGTAACAAAGGGGTAATGGAGTATGATTGGGCTGACAGAATTATAAGTGCATAAATAAAAGAATTTAAAAAAAGTTGGGGTAAAATGGTTATTAAAATAATTGAAAAAGAAAAGCTAAAGTTAGAAGTTGAGAAGAAGAAGAGGAAGTGGTAAATATTGTCAGATAAATATATATTAAAAGAAAAATATTATAGGAATTGTTTATTATGATCAGTAAGTAGAGCGTGATGAGAGAGTATTCCAGTACTTGATAACAATAGAGAATACAGTATAGCTTAATTATAAAAGAGTAAAATTTCATTAGAAAAGAAAAGAGACAAATGTATTTAAATTCTATAATATTTGTTTCAAAATTAAAAAATATAAATTTTGCCATTGAGATATAATATAGTATAAACAAAATTTAAATTCTATTGATTTGTGTTTATTTACATTTTTTTCTCTGTGAATAGAGAAATAAAAAAACTATAAATATAAAATGTATATAAATTCTATATTATTTATTCAAATAAAAAATAAAAATTAAAATTCTATTGATTTGATTTTCTTTATTTTTTTCATGTTATTTTTTTTATGCCTCTGTGAAAAGAGAAATTAATATACTATAAATATAAATCATAATTATGAGTTGAATACTGAGACATTGTTTGAATTTATGCGCTCAGCTTTATAAATTGTGCCTCTTGGACAATAAATCATTTTCAACTGTTTTATATTTATACCAAACTTCTTTCTTTAAATTTCTGTTATTTCTATGACTGTAGCTGAAATGTAATAAAATATCTTAAGACAACTTTCTTAGCTCTCCAAACAAACATTCCCTATATAACTCAACCCTCATCTATTTGAACTCTAGAGAGTTTATGTGTGTACATCTCTGCTCTGCTGCATGTAGGCTCAACATATTTATGTTTTTCGTTTTCAAAATGCATAAAATATTCAAAATTTAAATTTAGTGCGCGCGAGAAAAATCAGAAATGGTAAAATTATGCGCATTGCATAATGCAGGCAATTGAGAAACGGGCGCCGCCTTTTTTGTTTATATTATTTGAGCTACAAGTGCGGGAAAAACTTGACTCAAACGCAACTTCTTTTTTTTTTGCTGTTGTTGTTAATTAACGTTGAAAGCTTTTGACTTTGGCTGCTGGCTGGTGTCGTGTGGTGCGTGTGGAGTATGCTGCGCTTACTTGCAAATTAATTTGCCTTTCAATAAAAAAGATGCCGTCAGCCGTCAGCCGTAAGCCGTAAGCCGCTTTGTACGGCTCAAGTTGGCTTAAATTTCAGCCATTCGCACATGCATTAATCAAAGTTATCTAATAAGTATTGTTGTGTACAGACAACTGTGTGCCGCTAGTCGCAAATGAAACATGCACAAGTGGCCAAGTGCTGTGCACAACCTTCGCGTTTGACTAAATTTTAAGCTGAGACTCGAGATGCCAGCGAGTCTGCGTGTGTGTGTGTGTGGATATTTTATTTGCGGAAACTGTTAATGGACTGGGCTGGACTGGGGTGTATCACATACGTCATGCTTTACAGCTATAGCTTAAATATCATTTCAAACAAACATAAGCAAACAGTAAAATACATTACAAAAGACTTAGGCAACAAACTTGTTTTGACTGATGATATAAATATAATAAAAATGACATTTAACGATGTATAAACATTGAAAATTGGCATAAAAACAAAATTATTCAAGATGAACTACGAGATGTAAATATATTTGTAAAATATGCAAATTTCTTTAACTTAATGAAACTCAATTAAATGTCTTGGCAAATGTTAGCTGTTTAATTTCTTTAAAGCAGCTGAATTATGCGAGCGTAAACAAGATCTAACAGCAAATATATACTAATGCATAATGTGTTGGCTATAATTATAATTAGTTGACAATAACGTCAACCTTGCGCCTCGATCTCAGCTTTCAGAGCAACACAAATGCCAGACTGTATGACTTATTTTGCATAGCATATGAATGAAAAGGCACACAAACAAACAAACACACACACACTGTGTCTGGCCATTTAACAATGAGACAAAAGTGAACTACAAAGTTCAGAGAGACAAGCACTTGGGATTTATGACAACAATGCAAAGAGCCTTAAACTTTATATGTGAAGTGTGCAGTGAAGGCAGATATAAGAAAATGATTGTATAAGGCATAAAGTCAAATGCGCTTAAGACTTGTTTTCTTTTCTCTCTATTTGTGTGTGTGTGTGTGTTTATAAACAATATGAGCAATAGAAATGGGCGTCTGACAAGTTAAGAGATTTAAGCTCTTGGGCGCAGTTGTCATATTAGGTATATTTTAGCTGAATTTAATTTAATTAGTTGAAAATGCTTAGTGAAAACTTAGAAGTGGCAGAAAACTTTCTGTCATTTATATTAATTAATTAATGAAATCTCAAAGAGTTTAAAATATAAAATACGTTTTCTTTTTATGTTAGCAATCATTCAAAAGCATAAATATGTTTTTTTTTTTTTGTCTTAATATTTCTTTGACTAGCTTTAATTTTAGTTTGTCTTAATATTTCTTTGACTTGACTTGACTCTTAGTCGATTTTTAGTTTTTATTTATTAGCATTAAGCCCACATACCAAAGTCTTCAAAAAGACAAAACATCATTCCGCACTTCAAGCAACCAAAAAACATATTAAGCCAATTTATTGCCAGCTAAAACCTCAGCGCATTAGTCAGCTATATATATATATGAATAAATAAATATATGCAAATGCTGTGCGGTTTCTGGCCAGAAACTTTCTAAACCGCATTCACAAAGTTTTCCAGCCACAAAACACGTGCTGCGCTCAAATTTACAGAAGTGATAAAAATTGCTAAACGCTTCAAGCTAAAATTGCTTTGTAAAAAATGTCGGCGACATCATCATTCTTTATTTTGTGAATTATAAACAAGTTTTGCTAAATTTATTTAGTCATTATGGGTGCGGCTTTTCTTATTTTTTGTTTTGTTGTCTGACTTTGTACGCTGATTTCTTGCTATTTATTGTATTTGAAATAAATTGTTAATCTCATTTTTCTTTATCATTTTGTTGCTGTTGTTTCCTTGCAGGCTGCCCCATTCAACTTTAATTGGCCTTAAATCGGCAAAACATGGCCAAAACGACGGCAGCCAATTCGCATTGGCTGGCCGCTTTGCTGTCGCTGCCGCTGCTGGTGCTGGTAATTCGCACAGCCACAGCGGATGAGGCGTTTTCGTGTCCAAATGGTAAGTTCGCATTCAACTTGAATTTCCAATTTCAGCTGCACTTCAGCCACTTCCAAGTGCGGCACGTGCGTGGCCGCTGCAGGTGTGGCCAAAAAAAAAAGAAATAAAATTGCGCATAAATCAAAGCGCAAATAAATGTAATTACATATTTATAGATGTATGTATATAAATTATATGGCCATGTATTATGTATATATGTATGTTATTTTGTATATAGGCAAAACGGATGTTGAATTGCCTTTTTGCCAATGAGTCGGGCAAATTGTCTTTGATTTCCGTCGATTTAATTGCTGTGCATTGGGCTACAGTTAAGATATTTGCTAAACTGTAATTACGTTCAGCTGATATATTGATTTTTGAGCTAACTTCTAATTATATATTTAATTGTATGCGCATTAAAACGATTTCAAACGCAGCATTTATTAAAGTCAATTCACTCGTGCTCAGTTTTTAGAAATATATAGAATATATATTTGCGGAATATTTATAAAAATAAACCTAAAATTTATTACATTTTTCCAATTTCAAATAAAATAAAACTCAGCTATTATAATTTCCTGTCTAGTTATTATTTATCTGAATTTCAATTTCCAAAATTCATTACCAATTTAACCCACTTTATATAGCATACAGTTGCATTTCCCATTCTACTCTATCTATTTTTTCTTGCTTCATCATTGCTCATCAATTAATCCGAGAAAAAAATAAACCCGAAGAAAATCTCGTCGGCTTTTTACTCAGATTTCAATTCAGATTTTCTCTCAATAATTATCTTCATTAATCTGAATTTCATGCTGTTTATAAGCAAATTAAATCTATACAAAATTAATGAAAGAGCAATAATGATATACAGTTTTCTTCAGCAAGAAAACTGCCCATCATTCATTGTTTACAATTGAGATAAGCCATGAATAGCTGAGCTAATAATCATTTATTTACATACACGCTGCTGTGCTGCCATAGCTCTGCTAGGCCTTAGGATAGGATTAAATCGTAAACATAATTCTTTGTAGGCCTGTTTTGACTATCATTAGGCAAGCAAATGCTAAACTCCTTTTATACATACAACGCACACTTTGGCCATTAAAATGCGGTCTTATCGTTAATGACAAATCTATACAAAAGCTGCCAACCTGCTAAACGGGTTCAATTCTGCTACAATTCGGGCCAGAACAAATGAATAAGAAAAAATTTCGACTAGAAGTCGAAATGACGGAAATGCTGAACCGGCTAATCAATCATCATCATTCTATGGCCAGTAAGGCAGTCAACACTTGGCGCTGAAGCCTTTCACTCGATGGCCACCTACAACAACTGGAAGTTGGAGCGATAACGGTTATTACATATGCCAAACTGGTTGCTTGTTGCAGTTGCTGTCCCACTGGGCGAGATAATGCCAAGAATGCCCGCCATGTGGCTATGACAGCACACAGAACTCTGACAAAGCTTATTTCTATACACATAGATCGTATATGTGGAAATATCTGTATATACTACGTGCAACTAAGTATGTAAGTGCGCGTACATCGGCAAGACCAACCACGGTACCACATATGTATGTATGTATGTGAGGCGAGACAAGTTTCTAGCGTACGAAAAAAAAATTGTAAAAAAAAAGACTTTAACGCGCTTCGAAACAAGATTTCTTAACGGTTGTTTAATGCCAACCCAAGTTTGCCTGACTGACTGACTAACTTGGCGATCGGCTTGCCTCCGCCTCCTCCTGCTTCTCCTCCTTCTCCTGCTTCTTCAGTTTTCCATTCCCAGTCGCAGTCCCAGTCCCAGTCCCAGTCTGCCTTGCATGCCACTGATTTTAGATGCTTTTGTTGTTGGAATAGCTTTAGCTGCCTCGTATTAACTAGCTGCAGTTGCTGTGCTTATTAACACTTTTATATGCACACACATACACACACACACACAGCTAACCACACGCATACAGAGCCAAACACCTGCCAACGGCGCAGCCAACTGCAGTGCGGCCAAAACAAGTTCGTTGCCTAAGTCTTTTGATATTTTAATGTTACGTTGCTTGTGTTTTTTTATATTATTATTTATATGCAAGCTGTAAGCTAGTGTGTAAGTGTGTGTGTGTGTGTTGTTATAGGTGCAGTTGTGCAAAAAATAGGCCAAACTGTTGGCGGTTAATGCAGTTGCTGCTGCTGCTGCTGTTGCTGTTATTCAGCTTAAGCCGTACTTTTATTGATGTCTTATGAGTGAAGCGTAATGTAAGCTATGGGCATTTAACTGATTAAATAAGGTGTAGCTTTCAACTGCTGACAAAGCTGAGAGATCGATAATTTATATCTCCAAAAATGTTGTTAACTCTTTCAAATTTTTCTTGTATTAATTCAAACTTTCATTATAAAATATTTACTTAATGCTGGCAAATGTTTATAATATATATATAAATCGATCATTTATATTTTTATACTTTTATAAATTTTTACATTTTTATCAAATTCTTTTCTTTTTCTTATTCAAACTTTCATTATAAAATATTTACTTAACGCTGGCATAAATATTAATTAAATGATCAGTAAAATCTCAAATAAACTTTTTACAGTAAATCCATGACTAAACTCATAGAAATTTCTTTAAGCTCTTCGCTCATTATTATGCGTATCGCTTTCTTTGATGTTACGCTATAAATTAAACATAAATCTACAGATATAGAATTCATAGTCTCTCTGTAATTCTAGTCAAAGCCACGCCAAAGTTTGCCTTCATTACTCGCCACTCAAGCATCACGTCTAACTGTAAAAGCCTCAAATTGATAAACAGACAGACTGAAGAGTAAAGTAAACAACGCGCAATCTTACCTAGAAACGAAACGAAACGCATAAGCAGGCAACAACAACAACAACCAAAAACTGGAATTAGAATTAGAATTAGAAAAAGCACAGCGCGACTTCCACATTTTTTTTTTTTTTTTTTTGACACGCTCGAGCAGCATCAGTTCTGAAAAAAAAAAAACTTATTTAATTAACTTTATTTCGTGTGCAGCTGCCAGTGTAAATGCAACATTTTGGGTCAGCTCGCACACACTCTCCCCCAGGTGATATATGACTCAAAACTGACAAATCTGTGATAGGCGCCGGCGACGGTCTTTTAACACATATGACTAAATGAATGGGCTAGTTGGTTTTGGGGTGATATTATTTATGATTTTCAAATTTCATCATTTAGCTAATCACGAAGCGTAAAATGCTCGTGTGCTTAAGCAAATGTGTGCGGTGGCTTATGGAAGTCAACGATTTTCTAGTTGACTGACTTCTGTGTGAACTGTGCGAAAGGTGGCAATGCCTGGGCCAAGCCAAACTAACGAGAGAATAGCCACAAGAAAGAGAGCATGTTAAAGCTGAATGAGCATTAGCACAGGCACAGAAATGTGTGAAAAGTTAAATGAACTTTACGTTGAGAGTCCAAGGGTTTAATGAACGTTTCGGCCACGGCCATTGACAGCCAGGCTAAATCAAAGCAATGAAGGTATTCCGTATTACCCGCCAGGTAATCCACTGCAAAGCGGCAGAGTCAATAGAACAGCTAGAATTACACGATTTATTCGTGTAATACCGCTTTCTATGCTATGAACAAATCTCTGTTTTGCTTTAACTGTTTGATTATATGCTCAAGATAAAGAATCGCGCTGCTGAGCAGACGAACAAAAAAAGTGCATAAAAATTGAGGCTAATGAAAGGGGCACAAGAAGATTTATTGCACTTGTGAAACTATATGCGTGTCCGCAACTGGATTTTCACTTTCTGCTCTCAACCAAACAACTTACAAAAGAACAGAAAAAGAAAAAGACATGAAAAACTCTGCTGGTAATTAAATTGCCAAAGTGAATTTCCAAATTACCTAAATAGGACAAATGGCATGGATATTAAAAGTGACTTTAATCGAGGTCAACAGCAAAATTAAATTAAATGGGCTAAATGTAAGAGATTTGCGTATACCTTGATGATGAGTCTGAGGACTGAGCTTTTACTTGTTTCACAATTAGATATTTTTAGTGCTTAGAGAGCATACTCTATATATACTTGAACTTGGTTTCTACATTTTTTTGGTATTTAGTGAAAGAGCAAACGTTTTAAATATGCGGTTTTGTATACACTGAAATTATGTTGTCTCGATTTAATTCTAAATAATAATAATAAACTTGTTCTAAATATTTTTCATTTCTATTAAATGACTTTTTTTTAGCTGAATTTTGTATAATTATTTTTGTAAAAGCTGCAGTTGTTGTTCGAGTTTTAAGTGTGGGAATGTCGGGAATGTCTCTCCCTTTGCTCGCTATCCCTGTTCTCGATTTTCCATACTCTTTCTTTGCATATTCAGTCATTTACTACATCTACTAAATAAAGGCGCTTGGTTTTGTTCTTATATGTATTCAAGAATTTTTATACCACCGCAAACTCCCTTGTGTTCAAAAAAAGTTGAAAAAACAAGAAATTTTTATTAAATTTCTGATTAGATAAAGATGTCAGTCTAAGACATATACATTCATAACTTTAGATTTTAGTTAATTTTTTAAATGATGTATGTATTGAATAATAATATGAGATCAAGAATTAATAATTGACTGAAAGTTCTAAATATCTATGAATTGAACAATTAGAAGAACTAAGCAACAAACTAAATTTGTTCTATACATAAGTCAAGCCAAGAAGAACATTAAATTTTCAATCTCATTCATCATTCCTGAATCATTCTCTATACAAAAGTTCTCTTAGAACCTTTTCACAGCTACTAAAACTACTTTAGCAAGGTTATTCGATTGGTCACAGAGCAAATATCTTTAGCAAAAGCCAACAATTTTCTCACAGCTTAAGCATTTCAGAAACTGTTTCAAGTGCTGCAGCGGCTTAAAACCTTTTTGTTGCCTTTAGTTGCAGCTAAAATACAAAGTTTGTGGAAGTAGAAAAAAAAATATAATTTCTTATTAGAGACACAACGCTCTCAGCTAGTTAAACATATATAAATTATTATGCAAGAAATTCTCACATTATTAATTTGTATTGTG
The DNA here is from genome assembly GCA_030914385.1 of Drosophila antonietae. Classification (NCBI taxonomy): domain Eukaryota; kingdom Metazoa; phylum Arthropoda; class Insecta; order Diptera; family Drosophilidae; genus Drosophila; species Drosophila antonietae. The sequence goes on along the minus strand of JAUESO010000064.1, from coordinate 120,165 downwards.
CGCTCGCAAGATTTCGTCAGAGCGCATCTGAGTGTTGAGTATGAAAATTATAGACAATGATCAGCAGGCGCAGAGATGCTTTTGGCTGTGAGCGCTTTGGCAATTAGAGCACGGCTAACAAATGCAGTTGCAAACCTATATATGTAGTTGGAGTTGTACGTGGGCATTAAAAGCCGCTTTTTATGTGGAGCATTAAAAGAACAACAACAGCAGCAAGTCACGCAGCAAATTTGCATGGCTTACAAAACTTCCTGGCAAAGCATTTCAAGTATGTGGCACAATTCAATAAAGCAGTCAACAGTCAGCTAAATACAAGTTTAAAATCCACACACACACACACATACATATTGGCATACTAGTATGACAAAGAAAATTAAAAGAATCGAGAAACTGGCTAACCTTGTCCAGCTGTTTGCTGCACCCAGTCCAAGAGCAAAGGAATTTGATTCTTTCGAAGCCATTGCTAGTTACGTGGCTGAAATGGCTTAAAGAGAAACTACAACAGCTTGACGGCCAGGGTGACAGACACACACACACACACGGCAGTGGGTGTAGAAAGAGATAGAGCTAGAGATAGAGACAGGCAAATAGTTGGCCATTAAAAACAATTACATGAGGTTTGTTATGCTGACCGTTTCTTAGCATTTTTTTTTCTCTTTGCCGTTCGACTGATTTCAACTGAAGCGTGCTAAGAACTCCAAAGAATCCCAATGTGTGCCCCACCGGTTCTACTTTTTTTCCATTTTATTTATTCACTTTTTTTTTTGGTTAAGTGGAACAGCGTACGGTTATGTTTGGGCTATTTGTTGGTATGAAGCGTAGCTGAAATTAAATAAAAATTGCTGCGGTAAATAGGCAACAAATAAATTGAAATTGTGGCAAATAGCGGTTTACAGTTAAGTAAACAAATAAGCAAAAAGAGAGAGAGAGGGAGAGAGAAAGAAAGAAGTAGCAATGGAATTTGTGGTACAACTTGCCAAGAATTTCAAGCAATTTGTTGGCATGACAGCAGAGATTACCAAAATTACTTGTAAAGTATTGACGTGAAGTGCTGTAATTTCGAATTGTCTAATAATCAAAGTAAATGCAGCTTGAGATGATTTACCTGTGGAATAATATGACAGATATTCAGATTTGACATAATTATGTCAGGTCAGGTCAGAGTCGCTGTCTAAGCTCAGTATGTCAAGTGTTGGATTAAGGTATTTTGTAGAGTAGCTAAATTATGATATATTTATGAGCTTTGTCTAACATTAGTGTAGTCATAATTTATAGCTTTTATTAGAGACATTAAGGATAATATTTAAGCAACTCTCTGCAAGTGAATTTTAGATTAAATCTCTAAATTATCATTAACATTTTAAAGCCAGATTTGTTATCTAAATTTACTGTTGCTTTGATTGTCAGCTACACGGAAATCGTGAAAGTCCATGCCCAATGCTAACTATATGACATGCTGAGATATGTCAGCTTATGTTGAGCTATAGCAAAAAAAAACTGTAACGAGTTTCAGTTGCCGCCAAAAGGCGCCAAAGGCGATGCCTGCCTGAACGTTTGGTGATAACTTTTATCGACCATTTGCCAATGTAGTGAAAATTGTTGAAATACTTTTGCTTTTTATTTATTTTTTCTTGACTACAATTTTAAAATGTCGTATGAGCATTGATCGCGCGCGAGTCTGATGGCATATTTTAGTCGATTTGATTTTAAATGAAAGCTGTCAATCAAGCCAGCTGAAGGCGGGCTCACCAAGTCACAGCAACTTTCCCATTTTACCAGGAAAACGCAATGCACAATTTCGATTGAGGAAAATGAAAGCGCCACAAGCCAAAATAATTAATTGTAATTTGTTGCAAAAAAAAAAAAAAGATAAAACAAATTAGCTATTTAACTTTGAATTCAATGATATCTTGACGTTTAGTCAAAGTCCGACTGGCTAAATAACTCAATTAAATGCTTGTGTCTCAAGAACAAGTAATTAAATCTAAACAGCTCATATGTCTCTTAATGGCATAGAAAGCTAGTGTCAGAGCCAATGCCGCAGAGATGTAGAAATTAAATTATGCAAAACAAGTCGCTTTGATTGGGGTCACGCTTAGAGATCTCAGCGGGAAGCCAACTGCAACTGAATTTAATGTCAAGAGCTGCTCGAGGAAAGAGTAGAGAAGGTTTTGCTGTAGAATTTTATGTTCATGGGGGAAGCGAAGAGTTTTTGGTTATGGGAAGTAATTTCTCCTCTTATGAAGCATCTTCACATCACCCCAACTGTGAGGTTTCCATTAGACTATGATCTGAGTTCGTTGATAGGGAAATCGAATAAGGAGAATTCAAATTTATTTAAAATATATATAGTTTATTTTGGTTAAACATTTTTATAGCTCATTTATGTAAATATTTGGTATATAGATATCTTTCATCCTCTTTAATTTTCAGTTTTATTATTTTACTGATTTACAATGTGTTAATAAAGATAAAAGTCTGCTGAAGGCCATTAGAAAGCGAATGTTTATTATGAACTCATAAAAGCTAATCAACTTGAGAATATTTATAATTCGCAAAAAATAAAAGTTGAAAAATGTTTATAAATAAATTTTTATAATTTAATAAATTATAATATATAAGTTGAAAATAAAAATAAAAAATAGAAAATTGTAATTAATTAAATTAATTCTAAACTAAACAATTTGAAAAATAAATGATCTAAATTGGAAAAAATTAAAATTTATAGTAAACATACTATTTAATTGATATATAAATTGTAAAAAGTTATTAAATTATATTATTATTTGTTATTAATATTTTATTAAATTATTCAAGATAATTATAATATTTTAAAAATTTATTTAAGAAACTTTTTTGTTTTATTTTGTATATTTATTATTATTACTATTAATTTTATTAAATTGTATATTTTTAATTAGGTCAGTTTTAATTGTTACCTAATTTACTTATTCAACGCCAAATTTACTTTATATATATGACAAAAATGTTGCAGTTAATGCATTTTCCCAAATCGGATTGTGACCTTGCCTAATACGAATTCATTATTGTTTTTTTTTACAGGCTGGGAACTGCGCGGCTTAAATTGTTATAAATATTTCAATATCAAACATTCGTGGGAGAAAAGCGCCGAACTGTGTCGAAGGTGAGTAAAATCATAGCATAACCATAATCAGATAATTTGAATATAACAGAGTACAGCCAAATATACATATATAGATATAGATTTATATGTATATATGGTTATATAGAGGAAGTTGTGGGCATCAGACATCTGTTTTAGCCAAGCACTGAACTGGCTCAAAGTAGCTGCGCTTCAATAAGCACAACTACCTGTTCTTGATAGATAGATACTAAGACAGATAGATGCTAGTTGTCTGACCGGCTGTCAAGATCTGTGCTTGAGTACATATATATTACTACTAGATATATATACTCAAGCGGCGGCAACAGTTGCCGTTACAGCACCGCATTGCATTTCCGCTGACAGTTAACTGTCAATGCCAAAGTGGGCTGCCTCCCAGGCCAAAATGCAGCAGCTTCGGCACTGTTGACCAAGTTCGTAATTGTTTTTCAGGCCTGGCTGGGCAGGCCATCGATAAGCCAATGCGATGTTCGATGATTCATAATAATTTTTTGTTTTTTTTTTCTTCTTCTTTTGCTTTTGCTTCTTCTTCGGCCACTTTATTCGAGCGAAAAGAAAGTCGTCGACGTAGTCAATAAGCTTCCGGCGATCGGCCGAAAGAAGAAAAAAAAAAACATAAGCATTCCTGATTCGGTTTTTGGGTGTTAACCCACTGTTGACCCAAATACTTGCGAGTGGTTCGGCCAGTGCCTGCCTGCACCTGTCCGGGAGTGCTGAGAGCTTGCGTAGCCTCAAAACCTTTGCTCTTGTGGGCTTGTCTTGGAAATTGAGAGTGTTTCGATTTGATCGAAGTCGTAGTTTTTTATCGATTGTAATTTGTGCTTGACTTTAATGAGCGTGTGAATCGCTGGGTTTTGGATTGACCGCGGGGCATGTGGGGTGAAAGTTATTCGGAATGAATGTGTTTCTTTTTTTTTTCATTTATTTTTTTCGGTGCTTAACATTAATAAAGTTATTGGCTGGCCATAGACTTGGTCTAATGTCAATGGCCTACGCAATTTCTCTTTGCTGTCAGGTGTTAAATGGCAATTACATATGCCCGGCACAGGCTACACCAGTTGACAATAGCAACAGCAGCGGCTACAGTGGCCACTTCTATAATGTACGCGTCATTTACATGCCATAGACCTCGCCCCAGTCCACGACCAATTAAAATGCTGCTAACGTTTTATTAGTTTTGCCACAGCACAAGTTCAACAAACGACAAACAACTGTTGACTGCTCGATAGATTTGCCAAAAAAGTACAATACATATATATATACTATATACTTTATGTATAAAAATCTGACTAAAAGATAGCTGTATATGTCAGGTGCCGTCTGTACACACCAAATGTGAAATATTTCTTTTGGGTGAAATTTTCTTTTTGTTTTCTTACTACCCATCTGTCTTGCTATTTATCTTGCCATCTCTGTTGCTTAACGATTTTGCGTGTGCAGCATGCGAAATGCGTAGAATGAAGGAAAGTGCCGATAAGGCGTTAACATTTCCAGTTAACGGAGCTGTGACCAAAAAATAAAAGCCACTCGTGAATTTGGAACTTGTTGGGCTTTTTTAGTAGTTGGGCGTTGACGTCGATGAAACGCAATGAAAACTCTTTTTGAATGATGTTTTGGCAGCAGCCTATTCGGACAAGTCAATTTGCTTGAGCTTTTGGTCATAGGCGCGGAAACGGGTAGCTGAAAACTTTTATTGAACCATAGAATTCTTATGGAATTATTAACGGTGCTATAAATAGCAGAGTAGAAATGAATAGTAAGCAAAATTCTTAAAAATATTATTTAAAATAAAATAAAATATTTCTTAAATAGCTGAGCTTTTCTTCAAACAAAGAATTGTAAATAAACAACAAAAAGCAGCGATAGTAAAAACATATTTTAAATAATTTAACAGTGAATAAATATATTTAAAATATAAATAAATCATTTAATAAATTAATAAAATACAATAATGTATATAATATATTTTTAAAAATATTATTGAATATAATTTTTAATATACCATAAAGTCTTTTAAATATATTTATTTAAATAAAAATTTATATATTATCAAAATTATCGTAAACATAAATAAATAAAATAAAATATCGAAATTAAAAAAAAAAATACGATACATATTATAATGTATATATAATATTCTATAATATAAATATATATATATATATATAAAGAAATATACATTTAAAAATATAATGTTCTATTAAAATAAAAAATCACATAAATAATATAATGCATAAAATTCATGTAATAATAATTTATATATAAAAATATATATTTTTTAAAATAAAATTTAAAATTATTTGTAATAAATAATTTTAAAAATATTTTTAAAAATCATGTTTAGTTTGATTTTTAAAATATTTAAAAGCTATATTTCATTCAATTCAATTGTTAAAAATCAAATTGTTATTTTAGAAATCTTATATATTCAGAAAATGTTAATTTATATTTGTACTCTGCTCGTACATATCATTATGTTGATGCACGCATGGGACTTGAGTAAATTTTCAAATGTTTAACATGATGGTGGTGAAAATAAGCAAGTACAGACGTGCAAATAATACCAGACAACAAAATTGTTAAGTGAGCAGCCAAACATGGCAAACAACGCATTCCACACAAACACACACTCACTCAAATATGTATTCGGCCAGGTCTTTAGTTTTCACTTGGTATTTGAGGTGTACAATTGCCTGTTATGTATTCCGTGGGGTGGGGCTGTGTTGTCAGGGATGCAGTGAGTGCAACATGCATAATTTTTGGCATGCAAGCGAGCCAAACAGCTGCAGCGTGTGACAAAGGCGTTGAGTGCAGCTGTCACTCCCATAACGCCCCCACGCGTATGCGTATGTGTAATATACAAGATTTCAATTCAAAGCTCAGCCTATGAGTCAAACATACAAGAGATAATTTTGGTTTCGAAACTGGTTTTTCTGTTGCTTCTTGGCTTCAAGCTGTCGTAGAATGCACAGAGTCGAACTGTTGGCTCTAAAAATAGAGTTTTGCGATTGGAAACGAAAGTTTTCCATTGTATGTGGCTTTAGTTTTTGGTAACAGCATAATTTAGGCAGCAGCAGTAGAAAAATAGAAAGTAAAGCGCATTAGAAAACTGCAGCTGCATAATTGAAATTGCGTTAAGTGTGTGTGCAGCGGAAGCATGAGACAGCTAATTAGAGATTGCAGACCTAAGCCCAAACGTACAGAGACCACCACTAATCACTGACATCCTCTTCTACTCTCTTACTCTTTCCATTTGCAGATATGGCGCCGAGCTGGTGGCCATCGATAGCTATGCGGAAAACAATGAGACGTTGGCGATAGCACGTGCCAGTGATCCCAATCAGCGTGCCTCTGACAAGTACTGGCTGGGACTGGCCTCACTCGATGATCTACGCACGAATACCCTAGAGTCTGCCTCGGGCGCATTGATCTCACAGTACTCGGGCTTTTGGTCTCTGCAGCAGCCCAATGCTGATTCGGGCGAGTGTGTGGCCGCCAGCTTTGCCGGCAAATCGCAGAGCTGGGATCTGGGCACATGCGAGTCGCTGCTGCCCTTTATGTGTCGGGCTCCAGCCTGTCCCCAGGGAGCACTGCATTGCGCCAATGGACTGTGCATCAATCAGGCCTTCAAGTGTGACGGCAGCGACGATTGCGGCGATGGCACCGACGAACTGGACTGTCCGGCTCAATGCCATTTCCACATGCAGTCCGGCGGTGATGTCATTGAGACACCCAACTATCCGCATAAGTATGGAGCGCTGAGCAAGTGCAAGTGGACATTGGAGGGTCCATTGGGCAGCAACATCATACTGCAGTTCCAAGACTTTGAGACTGAGAAAACTTTTGATACGGTGCAAGTTCTGGTCGGTGGACGCACCGAGGATAAGTCCGTGTCCCTGGCTACGCTCAGTGGCAAACAGGATTTGACTACACAGCCATTTGTGTCCGCCTCGAACTTCATGATTATCAAGTTTACCACCGATGGCAGTGTGGAGCGCAAGGGCTTCAGGGCCACATGGAAGACAGAGGCCAAGAATTGTGGTGGTACTCTGAAGGCGACGCAGCAAAGACAAATTCTGACTAGCCCCAACTATCCCAAGCAATATCCCGGTGGTCTGGAGTGCCTGTATGTGATCAAGGCACAGCCAGGTCGCATCATCTCTGTCGAAGTTGACGACTTGGACATTGCCGAGGGTCGTGATCAATTGCTGATACGCGATGGCGATTCACCCATGAGCCGCATTATTGCCAAGCTGACGGGCAAATCTACGCAAAATGAACGTGTGATCATCTCAACCGGCAACACGCTCTACCTCTACTTCAAGTCTAGCCTCGGTGAGGCCGGCAAGGGTTTCAGTCTGCGCTATATTCAAGGCTGCAAAGCTACGATTACGGCACGCAATGGTACAGTGACCTCACCCGCATTTGGCTTGGCTGATTACCCTAAGAATCAGGAGTGTTTCTTTACGATCCGAAATGATGCACGTGCTCCGCTCTCGCTCAAGTTTGAGAAGTTCACAGTGCATAAGAGCGATAATGTACAGGTCTTTGATGGTTCCTCAACATCCGGATTGCGTCTGCATTCCGGCAATGGTTTCACTGGCACCGCAGCTCCTAAGCTTACACTGACTGCTTCATCAGGAGAAATGTTGATTAAATTTACATCGGATGCGCTACACAATGCAGCGGGGTAAGTGCGAGTGTTGAACTCATATATTCTCTCTCTCTCTCTCTTTTCTTTGTCATTTATCTAATTTATACTCATTTCGTTTTCAGTTGGTCGGCCACTTTCTCGGCGGATTGTCCTGAGCTACAGCCTGGCATTGGAGCTTTGGCTTCCAGTCGCGACACGGCCTTCGGCACGCTGGTCAGCTTTACATGTCCCATTGGACAGGAGTTTGCCACCGGCAAGACGCGTCTGGTAACGGAATGTTTGCCTGGTGGCAACTGGAGTGTCTCCTACATACCAAAGTGTCAGGGTAAGTCAAGCCTAACTCATTTCAATTTAAGGATATTTCTTTAATACAAAATTCCTTACACAGAGGTCTACTGCGGTCCCGTGCCACAAATTGATAACGGCTTCTCCATTGGCTCCTCGAATGTCACATATCGTGGCATTGCGATGTATCAGTGTTACGCTGGCTTTGCATTTGCCTCAAACGAACCGATTGAAAAGATTTCCTGCTTGCCCGATGGCCGCTGGGAGCGTCAGCCCCATTGCATGGCCTCACAGTGCGCCGCACTGCCCGAGGTGCCGCATGCCAACATGACCTTGCTGAATGGCGGTGGTCGCAGCTACGGCACCATTGTCCAATATGAATGTGAGCCTGGCTATGAGCGCAATGGACATCCCGTGCTCACCTGCATGTCGAACGGCACCTGGAGTGGCGATGTGCCGCGATGCACACGCAAACGTTGCTTCGAGTTCCCTGAAATCGAAAACGGTTTCGTGGTAGATGCTGCCCGTCCGTACCACTTTGGCGATGAGGCTAGGGTCCAGTGCTTCAAGGGCTACAAGCTAATTGGCAGCAATATCATGCGCTGCAGCGAGGCTCAGCGCTTTGAGCAGCCACCCACCTGCGAGGATATCAATGAGTGCAGCTCATCACAATGTGACTTGACCACCACCGAATGCATGAATACCAACGGCTCGTTCCATTGCCAATGTCGTCTTGGCTTTACCGCCACCACTGAGTGTCGGCCTGTGGGAGATTTGGGTCTGGGCAATGGTGGCATTCCTGATGACAGCATTAGCACCTCCGCCAGCGAACTGGGCTATTACAAGGGTCTGTTGCGTCTCAATATGAATGGCTGGTGTGGCGCCTCATTGGAGCCCGGTGCAAATTGGATTCTGATTGACCTGAAGGCACCTACCATACTGCGTGGCTTCCGCACCATGTCCGTGCAACGTCCCGATGGCAATGTGGCTTTCAGCTCTGCTGTGCGTCTGCAATACTCTAACGATTTGACAGACGTCTTCAAGGATTATGCCAATCCCGATGGTACGGCCGTGGAGTTCAGAATACTGGAGCCCACCCTATCTATTCTCAATCTGCCATTGCCAATTGAAGCGCGTTATGTACGCTTCCGCATTCAGGACTATGTGGGTGCTCCTTGCTTGCGCATGGAACTGATGGGTTGCACTCGTTTGGACTGCGTCGACATCAATGAGTGCAGCAGAAACAACGGCGGCTGTGACCAAAAGTGTATCAACTCACCCGGTAGCTATGCTTGCGCCTGTAACACCGGCTACCAGCTCTATACATCCAATGGCACCGCTGGCTATCACATTGAGCGATCAGAGAATGGGGAACGTGACGGTGATACCTATCAACGCAACAAGACCTGTGTTCCACTCATGTGCCCAGAGCTGCAGGCGCCAGAAAACGGACAGCTGCTCAGCGAGCGTAACGATTATCATTTCGGCGACATTGTGCGATTCCAGTGTCATTTCGGCTACATCATGAGTGGAAGCTCCGTGGCTTTATGCCTATCCAGCGGTCAATGGAATGCCAGCGTACCAGAATGCAATTGTAAGTCTTCAGCTCTCAATTACTCAATTTCCTGAATATGTAATTAGTTTAGAAGGAGCTTGAATGTGTCTTTTGCAGTTATTGGCTCTCTTACTAATTCCATTTCTCCCTTACAGATGCTAAGTGCGTTTCTTTGCCTGATGACAAGCTGGAGGGTTTGACTGTGGCACGTCCCGATCCCGAGTCCGTGCTGGTGCCGTTCCGTGATAATGTTACCATTACCTGCGGCGCATCTGGACGTCAATTACGCGCAACAGCATCCGCTGGATTCAGACAGTGCGTCTACGATCCCAAGCCTGGTCTGCCCGACTACTGGCTATCGGGCATGCAGCCGTCGTGCCCACGTGTGGATTGTTATGCGCCCATGCCCACGCCTGGTGCCGAGTACGGACAGTTTGTGGACACACGGTTCCAGAGCAGTTTCTTCTTTGGCTGCCAGAATACCTTCAAGCTGGCTGGACAAACCCAACGTCACGATAATGTGGTGCGCTGTGGTGCTGATGGTATTTGGGACTTCGGAGATTTGCGGTGCGAGGGACCCGTGTGCGAAGATCCAGGACGTCCAGCTGATGGTCGTCAATTGGCGCGCAGCTACGAACAGAGCTCTGAGGTTTTCTTTGGCTGCAATCGTCCCGGCTACATTCTAATCAACCCAAGGCCAATTACGTGCATACGTGAGCCTGAGTGCAAGGTGATCAAGCCATTGGGTCTAAGCTCAGGCAAAATACCAGACTCAGCCATCAATGCCACATCGGAGCGACCGAACTATGAGGCCAGAAATATCCGCTTGAACTCGGCTACGGGATGGTGCGGCAAGCAGGAAGCCTTTACCTATGTCAGCGTGGATCTGGGACAGATCTATCGTGTCAAGGCGATACTAGTCAAAGGTGTTGTGACCAACGATATTGTGGGACGTCCCACAGAGATTCGTTTCTTTTACAAACAGGCGGAGAGCGAGAACTATGTGGTCTACTTCCCCAACTTTAATCTAACAATGCGCGATCCTGGAAACTACGGTGAACTGGCCATGATTACCCTGCCCAAGTATGTGCAGGCACGCTTTGTTATTCTGGGCATCGTTAGCTACATGGATAACGCTTGCTTGAAATTCGAGCTGATGGGTTGCGAAGAGCCAAAGGTGGAGCCGTTATTGGGCTATGACTATGGCTACTCGCCCTGCGTGGACAATGAGCCTCCGATCTTCCAGAATTGCCCACAGCAACCGATTGTGGTGCGTCGCGATGAAAATGGTGGTGTGCTGCCCGTTAACTTTACCGAGCCCACAGCTGTGGATAACTCCGGTTCTATTGCCAGGCTGGAAATTAAACCACAGAACTTCCGTACACCCAGTCACATCTTCAAAGATACGGTAGTGAAATATGTTGCCTTCGACTATGACGGTAATGTGGCTATATGCGAAATCAACATCACCGTACCCGATGTCACTCCACCATTGCTGCAGTGTCCCCAGAGCTATGTGATTGAGCTGGTTGATCGCCAGGATAGCTACAATGTGAACTTCAATGACACGCGCAAGCGCATCAAGACATCGGATGAGACGGGTGAGGTACGACTGCAATTTACCCCCGAGCGTGCCAACATTAAGATTGGCCATTTCGAGAATGTCACTGTCACGGCCACCGACAAGTTTAACAATCGCGCCAGTTGCCACTTCCAAGTCTCCGTTCAGGCCTCCCCCTGCGTAGACTGGGAACTGCAGCCCCCAGCAAATGGGGCCATCAATTGCCTGCCTGGAGATCGTGGCATTGAGTGCATTGCCACTTGCAAGCCTGGATTCCGCTTTACAGATGGCGAGCCCCTGAAGACCTTCTCCTGTGAAACATCCCGCCTGTGGCGTCCCACCTCTGTGGTGCCCGATTGTGTCTCAGAGAACACTGAGCAGGCTGCCTATCATGTGACTGCTACTATCACGTATCGCGCCAATGGTGCCGTGGCTCAATCCTGTCTGGGTCAATACCAGGAGGTGCTCTCTCACCACTACGCTGGTCTCAATCAATTGCTCTCGCAGCGCTGCTCTGCGGTGAATGTGAACATGAATGTCACGTTCATCAAGTCGGTGCCGTCGCTATTGGAGGAAAATGTTGTCAAAATGGACTTTATACTCTCGATCCTGCCGGCAGTGCGTCAGCCCCAGCTTTACGATCTCTGTGGCTCCACATTGAATCTGATCTTTGATCTGAGCGTGCCATATGCCAGTGCTGTCATTGATTCACTGCTCAACATCTCAAACATTGGCAATCAGTGTCCGCCTCTGCGCGCACTCAAGTCCCAAATTTCGCGAGGATTCAACTGCAACATGGGAGAAGTTCTCAATATGGACACGAGCGATGTGCCACGCTGTTTGCACTGCCCGGCTGGCACCTATGTGTCGGAGGGTCAGAATAGCTGCACATATTGTCCTCGGGGCTATTATCAGAATCGCGATCGTCAGGGCACATGTCTGCGCTGTCCCGCCGGTACCTATACTAAGGAGGAGGGCTCAAAGGCATTGACCGACTGTATTCCCGTTTGCGGCTATGGCACTTACTCCCCGACTGGCCTGGTGCCTTGCTTGGAATGTCCACGCAACTCCTTCAGTGCCGAGCCACCCACTGGCGGTTTCAAGGACTGCCAAGCCTGCCCAGCTCAGACATTCACATATCAGCCTGCCGCTTCCAATAAGGGACTGTGCCGTGCCAAGTGCGCTCCAGGCAGCTACTCCGCCACAGGTCTGGCTCCCTGCTCGCCCTGCCCCCTGCATCACTACCAGAGCGCAACGGGTGCTCAGAGCTGCAACGAATGCCCCAGCAACATGCGCACCGAGAGCGCCGGCGCCAAGGGACGCGATCAGTGCAAGGCTGTGGTTTGCGGTGAGGGTGCCTGCCAGCACGGAGGACTCTGCGTGCCCATGGGCCATGACATCCAGTGCTTCTGCCCTGCCGGTTTCTCGGGACGTCGCTGTGAACAGGATATAGACGAGTGCGCCTCACAGCCCTGCTTCAACGGGGGTCAGTGCAAGGATCTGCCACAAGGATATCGTTGCGAGTGTCCCACTGGCTACTCCGGCATTAATTGTCAAGAGGAGGCCAGCGACTGCGGCAACGACACCTGCCCCGCCCGCGCCATGTGCAAGAACGAGCCGGGCTACAAGAATGTGACCTGTCTCTGCCGCAGTGGCTACACCGGCGACCAGTGCGATGTGACCATAGATCCCTGCACTGCGAACGGAAACCCGTGCACCAATGGCGCAAGCTGCCTAGCCCTTCAACAGGGTCGCTACAAGTGCGAGTGTCTGCCAGGCTGGGAGGGCATGCACTGCGAGCAGAACATCAATGATTGCGAAGAGAATCCCTGCCTGCTTGGCGCTGCCTGCACAGATCTAGTCAACGACTTCCAGTGCTCATGTCCACCAGGCTTCACCGGCAAACGCTGCGAACAGAAGATTGACTTATGCCTCTCTGAGCCCTGCAAACATGGCACCTGTGTGGATCGTCTGTTTGATCATGAGTGTGTCTGCCAGCCTGGCTGGACGGGACCCGCCTGCGATGTCAACATTGATGATTGCGAGAATCGACCATGCTCCAATGATGGCGTCTGCGTGGATCTGGTGGATGGCTACAGCTGCAACTGCGAACCGGGCTACACGGGCAAGAACTGTCAGCACACAATCGATGATTGCGCCTCGAATCCCTGCCAGCATGGTGCCACCTGTGTGGATCAGCTGGATGGGTTCACATGCAAGTGTCGGCCAGGCTTTGTGGGCCTCAGCTGTGAGGCAGAGATCGATGAATGCCTCAGCGACCCCTGTAATCCCGTTGGCACCGAACGTTGCCTGGATCTGGACAACAAATACGAGTGTGTGTGCCGTGATGGCTTCAAGGGCACCCTCTGCGAGACGGACATTGACGACTGTGAGCCACAGCCCTGCCTCAACAATGGCATTTGTCGTGATCGCGTGGGCGGCTTCGAGTGCGGCTGTGCGCCGGGCTGGAGCGGCATGCGCTGCGAGCAGCAGGTGACCACATGCAACGTGCAAGCCCCTTGCCAGAACGATGCCAAGTGCATTGATCTGTTCCAGGACTACTTCTGCGTGTGCCCCAGCGGCACGGACGGCAAGAACTGCGAGACAGCGCCTGAGCGTTGCATTGGCAATCCCTGCATGCATGGTGGCAAGTGCCAGGACTTTGGCTCTGGTCTCAACTGCAGCTGCCCGGCTGACTACGCCGGCATCGGCTGCCAATACGAGTACGATGCCTGTGAGGAGCATGTGTGCCAGAATGGAGCTACCTGCCTGGACAATGGCGCCGGCTACAGTTGCCAGTGCCCGCCCGGCTTCACGGGCAAGAACTGCGAACTGGATATTGTGGACTGCAAGGATAACTCCTGCCCACCTGGTGCCAGCTGTGTGGATCTGACCAATGGCTTCTACTGCCAGTGCCCCTTCAACATGACCGGCGACGATTGCCGCAAGGCCATTCAAGTGGACTACGATTTGTACTTCAGCGATGCAACGCGCTCCACAGCCGCCCAGGTTGTGCCTTTTGCCACGGGTGAGGCGAGCAGCTTAACTGTGGCCATGTGGGTTCAGTTCGCGCAGAAGGACGACACAGGCATCTTCTTCACACTGTATGGCGTGGACTCGGCTCGCATGACCCAACGTCGTCGTCTATTGCTGCAGGCTCACTCGAGCGGCGTTCAGGTCTCACTCTTTGAGGATCTGCCCGATGTGTTCCTTAGCTTTGGCGAGTACACCTCCGTGAACGACGGCCAATGGCATCATGTGGCTGTTGTCTGGGACGGCATCAGTGGCCAGTTGCAGTTGATTACAGAGGGCTTGATTGCTAGCAAGCTGGAGTATGGCAACGGTGGTACTCTGCCTGCCTATCTCTGGTCCGTGCTGGGTCGCCCACAACCGGACAGCTTTAAGCACGAACTGGGCTACACCGAAGCCGGCTTCCAAGGCACAGTGACCAAGGCCCAGGTCTGGGCACGTGCTCTAGATATTACCTCCGAAATTCAGAAGCAGGTGCGCGATTGCCGCTCCGAGCCGGTGCTGTACTCTGGCCTGATACTGAACTGGGGCGGCTATGAGATGACCACAGGCGGTGTTGAGCGAAATGTGCCTTCCATGTGTGGTCAGCGCAAGTGCCAAGTGGGCTACACTGGCAACAATTGCCAACAGTTGGTTGTGGACAAGGAACCGCCAGTGGTGGAGCATTGTCCCGGAGATTTGTGGGTCATTGCCAAGAATGGTTCAGCCGTGGTTACCTGGGATGAGCCACACTTTAGCGATAATATTGGTGTGACTAAGATCTACGAACGCAACGGACATCGCTCGGGCACAACTTTGCTCTGGGGAACGTATGATATAACCTATATTGCAGCTGATGCTGCAGGCAATACGGCCTCATGCAGCTTCAAGGTTTCGCTATTGAGTAAGTTTATAATATAAGTTAACTCCAATTATCAGCTAATCTCTTCTACTCCTTCCACGTAGCTGAATTCTGTCCACCTTTGGCCGATCCCGTTGGCGGCTCTCAGGTCTGCAAAGACTGGGGCGCAGGCGGCCAGTTCAAGGTCTGTGAGATTTCCTGTAATACCGGCTTGCGCTTCTCGGAGCAGGTGCCCGAGTTTTACACTTGCGGTGCCGAGGGCTTCTGGCGTCCAACTCGCGAAGCATCCATGCCACTGGTCTATCCATCCTGCTCACCGGCTAAGCCAGCACAGCGCGTTTTCCGCATCAAAATGCTTTTCCCCTCGGATGTGCTCTGCAACAAGGCCGGTCAGGCTGTGCTGCGCCAGAAGGTGACCAACTCGGTGAATGCTTTGAACAGAGACTGGAACTTCTGCTCATACTCCATTGAGGGCACCAGGTAAAAGTGGATTAATAGAACTAAAGAAAGGCTTTATCTAATGGGGTTTTCTTTGCAGAGAGTGCAAGGATATTCAAATCGATGTCAAGTGCGATCATTATCGTGCCGCTCAAAATAATCGTGTGCGTCGCCAGGTGAAGGATGGCGGAGTCTATGTGATGGAAGCAGAGCTGCCCGTTGTCAAGTAAGTACTTTGGGGTTTTATCATTTAAAACTGTGGCACACCAGACTTGCGGTCTGTCTTATATGTATATATATATGTATGTGTACTCTCTGTGTTATATGTATGTATATGAATGTATATGTGTTCGTTAACCCCAATTTTTAGCGATGATGACGATTTGGCGCTAACAGGTCGCCAGGGACGCCAACAAACTGGCGGCGATACATACACGCTGGAAATAGCCTTCCCGGCTGTTAAGTATGTCAAGCAACCACATTCGTTTAACGATCAAAATTTGCACCCGATCTCCAGCATTCTGCACTCTGTACTAGCAATTGTCAATCAGACTAATCCAAACATCATCCAATCAACCAACCAACTCAATCACAATGCAACTCTGTCTAATGCTTTAAGCTAACCTCCACTTGTCACATGTGTTTTTTTTCTTGCGTGCTAACCCAACTGATATTCTTTGATACTTGAGATGAGGATGATAAGTCAGAAATTTAATCTTTCAATATTCTTTCGCAACTCTAGCGATCCTGTGGTGCACACTTCGACGGGCGAGCGTTCCAATGTGAAGCAATTGCTGGAGAAATTAATATTGGAGGATGATCAATTTGCCGTTCAGGATATTCTGCCCAACACTGTGCCCGATCCAGCCTCGTTGGAGCTCGCCTCTGAATATGCCTGTCCCGCCGGCCAGGTGGTCATGATACCCGACTGTGTGCCCTGTGCCATTGGCACGTTCTATGACAGTGCGAACAAAACGTGCATACCTTGTGCTCGTGGAACCTATCAGTCTGAGGCAGGACAGCAGCAGTGCAGCAAGTGTCCAACCATAGCCGGACGTCCTGGAGTTACAGCTGGTCCGGGAGCACGCTCCGCCGCTGACTGCAAAGAACGTTGTCCGGCTGGCAAATACTTCGATGCGGAGACAGGTCTGTGCCGCTCGTGCGGCCATGGTTTCTATCAGCCCAATGAGGGTGCATTCAGCTGCGAGCTGTGCGGTCTGGGTCAGACCACACGCTCGACAGAGGCAACCTCTCGCAAGGAGTGCCGCGATGAGTGCAGCTCTGGCCAGCAGTTGGGCGCCGACGGACGCTGTGAGCCCTGTCCACGTGGCACTTATCGTCTGCAGGGCGTTCAACCCTCCTGCGCTGCCTGTCCACTGGGTCGCACCACGCCCAAGGTGGGCGCCAGCTCGGTGGAGGAATGCACACTGCCCGTCTGTTCGCCCGGCACCTATCTCAATGCAACGCTCAACATGTGCATCGAGTGCCGCAAGGGCTACTATCAATCCGAATCGCAGCAAACCACCTGCGTTCAATGCCCGCCCAATCACAGCACCAAGATCACCGGCGCCACCTCCAAGAGCGAGTGCACCAATCCCTGCGAGCACATTGCCGAGGGCAAGCCACATTGCGACATCAATGCTTATTGCATTATGGAGCCAGAGACATCGGACTTCAAGTGTGAGTGCAAGCCTGGCTTCAATGGCACTGGCATGGCCTGCACAGATGTCTGCGATGGATACTGCGAGAACTCTGGCACTTGTGTCAAGGATCTGAAGGGCACGCCATCCTGCCGCTGCATCGGCTCCTTCACGGGACCTCATTGTGCCGAGCGCTCGGAATTCGCTTACATTGCTGGAGGCATTGCAGGCGCTGTGATCTTCATCATTATCATTGTGCTGCTCATTTGGATGATTTGTGTGCGCTCCACGAAGCGCAGAGATCCAAAGAAGATGCTGACGCCAGCAATTGATCAGACTGGCTCGCAAGTTAACTTCTACTATGGCGCCCATACGCCATACGCGGAGTCCATTGCGCCCTCGCATCATAGCACATATGCGCATTACTACGACGACGAGGAGGATGGCTGGGAGATGCCCAACTTTTACAACGAAACCTACATGAAAGACGGTAAGCGAAAGAATAACTATTAAGATGGCATTTTCTTTTGTCATGATAAGGGAATTTCATTGACTTGGATTATGTTCTTCAAAGAACTTAAGAATCTCTTTTTGACTATCGATAACTGAGAGTTAGAGTGATGTGAGAGTATACAAAATGGGAATATATATAGAATGCGAAATTAATTAATGAAAATTTAGGATAATATATATTTTAATTAAACTTTTTGAAAAGGAAAGAAATGGATGTGAGCATGTGAGAATGTCCAAGATATAACTGAAGACGTAAGAAAAATATATGTAAATAAAAAATGTATTTAAAAATATTAAATGTATATAAAATAATTATCCAAAAAAGAAAACAAAAACTATAAGGGATTTCTAGAGTGAAGTATGAGATTAAACAGTGGAGTCAAAAATCAGTCAAAAATATCTGCATATTTACATCAAACCATTCTGGCCTCAGAATATAATTAGATTAGAATTAAAAGTGAGAGAAGTAGGTTGAGATGTAAGAAAGCTAAAACAGTCTCCGTATTTTTTAAGCTCAGAGCGTAGGAAGTTGATTATACTCAACATGAACTCTTTCTAACTTCGCTCTTCCTCTCCCTTCGCTCTCTTCTAGGTCTACATGGTGGCAAAATGAGCACATTGGCACGATCCAATGCGTCGCTCTATGGAACTAAAGAAGACTTATACGATCGACTGAAACGTCACGCTTACACGGGCAAGAAAGGTGAGTTCATATATGCAAAACAAGTATTTATACTTTGACTAAATCATCTTTCATCTTGCAGAAAAGAGTGACAGTGATAGCGAAGTGCAGTAAACCAACAACGAAATATACAAAATAATATAAAAGAAATATCTTATAAAAAAAAAAAAGTAATTCAAAATAGCTGCTTTAATGTAAATTGTGGTCATAAATGTTCAGCACTGCAACGAGGCAAAGTTCTAGCACTGCCCCCAAGGAAAAAATTATGAAATACTCATCGAAAGCGTTATTCAAAAGCTTTGCATTGAATCGCCGTAATCTCAGTGCACACTTTAGTTATTTTTTTTGTAACCTTTAAAAATCAGCTGCAATTACGCGGCTTAATGCAAAGCTTATGATACAAGGAAACAAATATTTTTTTAATAAAGCTGCTTTATGAAGAGAGAAAGAAATCGTAAGAAATAGTTAACTCCAAGATGTGCTCTTTAAATATGAAAAAAAGAAAAACTAAAAACAGAAATTAAGTCGAACTTATGAGTAAATTTGTTTTAATTTTAAGTATTATTTACCTATACGAAATAACAAAACAAAAAATGAATACATTATAAATACCTATTATTACCTTGCTTCAGAAAGGTATGAAAAATAAGAGCGTTAAAATGCAATATATTTTCCAAACTTGTTGAAAAATTCGCGAGTGCTGTAAAAAGCAAATCAAATATAGTCGTTATTTTGTAATTTAAATAAAAATAAAATTAATAATTATGAATACATACACTATATCTTTTGTAAAAAAAAAAACATTCTACATTTATTTCAAAAGAAAGAAACTGTACATGGTTTATGATTCGTTTTCAAAGTACTGAACCCAGGCGGGACTTTCATTATCCGTTGAACACTTATTATATGTATTGAGTATCTTCCTGAATCTGTTATGCCTGTAACGGTCGGAGCGACTTAGGAAGTCGACGGTTCTATCCAGTTGCAGATGGACTTGCATCTGTCTTCCATTAAAGCGAGCACGGATCTTGGGTATACGATTTGTGATGCTAATTGTGCTAACCAGAATAATTACGGATGTCGGGAATGTGAAGGCACCAATCAATGTCGTCTCATTTTCAAAATAATAATCCGAGGTAACGAACTCCATGTCCAGCAGCACGGCCCTGGCCATTAAGAATACTAAATGCTCCATTGTCTGCCAGAATACCAGCACGGTCGCCTCCAGTATGAAGATCGCCACTAGACATTCGACAATATATTTGAACACCAACGGCCTCTCGTCCATGGTCAGTGGCACAATGCGATTATCGTAGACTACATCCAATATGGCCACACAGACAATAAATGTAGGCAGCATGGGACCGGGCGTATCAAAATTCGATTGTGGCGTTATATAGAAGGCAAATCGGCAGATGATATGCACCATGCCAGCAACAATGACAGATTCTATTGCAGTCATGTCTAGCAAATAAAAGTTGTGTACGGATATAATGCCTTATGCTCAGGGATATTACTTACCTAATAATATAGAAACCAAAATTTTTTTAAAATTAAAAAAAATAAATAAATAAAAATAGACCTAATACCTATATTTCAGATAAAATAATGAAAATAACTTGTATATTTTTGTGGATATCTAGATCCACTTTAGGCAAGGCCAATGTGATTAAAATTTTTTTAATGTGAATAGAATAGATACTAAAGCATAGGCATACATACTTATGTATATTATGTGGTAATTGAAAGTGATCCACAAAAAAAAAAACTGTATCCAATCTATTCTATTCTATTCTTTATCCCATCTGTCCACAGACCTAGAATTAACATCGAATATCATTGGAGAGCTCTCTGGGATTCTGTTGCATGATATACATAACATTAGGAGAACTCTTACTGGGACACCTTATTACATAAGAGCGAGGCGTTTCGATTATGATCTCAAGTAAGGTTTGTCAAGAGTTGGAGACAATATCTATTCGGTGGCCAAAAATACCGCTAGGAATTGGAGTCTCAGCTCTAACTTCTGCTATCTTTCACAGAAATGGGAGAGAACTTATGTATGTATGCACATATCATCATAGTTTATAAAATATCCCCTAAAACTTTACCTGCATTAGTTGCATCCTATAACTCTTTCTTTCCCTATGCATTATATCCTGTTTTCCTTATCCCTCATAGCCCTAGGTCTCATCAGCTCAACATTGTGTTTCACCCAAAAACAATTAGTTGTTCAATGAACTTCCCGAATTACAATTAGTTAAATTGTTATTTTGTCTTTTATTTTGCGTGTTTCTGTTTTGTTTTAATGGTTATTATAGGACTGAGCCACTATAGCAAACATCGCCAGAGACAGTGGTAGAGTAAAGGCCCCGATTATCACGTTCTCTTGCTTATAATAGGTTGGTTTCGAGACCACTTTCATGGCCAACAACGATCCTTTGACGACTAAGAAAATTGTATGTTCGATCGATTCCCAAAACAGCATCCCCAGCTCGAACAGGCAGATGACCATCAGAGATTCAAAAACATATTTAAACGTCGGCGACATATCATCAAAGCGTTGCGGTATTATGCGAGTATGATAGATTATATCCATTAGCGCCACGCAAACTATGAAAGTGGGCGTTGCTGGTCCGGGCGTTTTTAGCACTGTTTGGGGTGTTACATATAGAGCAAATCGAATTACCAGATGCACAAACCCGGCTAGCACAACGGATTCAATGGCGGCCATTTCTGTCGGGGAATTTAAACAGAAAACAAAATGACAAACAATTTAAATTAGACCAAAAAATGTCCTACAATTTATTGACATTTTCACACATTGTGAAACTCTCGTATTTCAAATTGTTTTTCCTTTGTTCTATACTTCATGACTACAATTATTCTAAGGAAATATCATAGCAATATACTTGTCCCTTTCGGCGATAATAAAATGCAAAGTTTTACGTGCTTGACTTATATCAATAATAAATTTATAAGGCATTATCCAAAGAATAGCTATACTCGAATATGAGCTAAAGATCGCAGCAGAAAATTGTGTAATTTTTACTCTACAAAATATTCTTCATAAGCTATAAGTTTAATAATTTCCAATTGAAATTGAAGGGTATATTTTAGTCAGGCATTCAGAGTTCTGTCACCTCGATATACCTGGAAAAAAAAACAACTAGTTCTGTTTCCCAACTTCAGTCTCAGATATACGTAACATATTTTTGTTTTTTCAAATTATTAGTTGAAATGCAATTTTTAAAAATATTTTAAAAATTTCGAAACTGTTAAAATAATGCATGATGGTTTATTTATTGCTCTTGATGTGTTTGCTAAATTAGTATATGTACTCCCATATATATATAAATATATTTGTATACAATTGCTTTGCAGTTCCGACAACATTAGCTTCGTAGTTTTGTAGTCTTATGGGATTTGCGATTATATTGGCGATATCTTTGCTGTATTTTTTTCTCATATTTTTTCATTTTATTTTGTATATTTTTTTGTAAAAATAATTGTAATTTTGAGAACTCAATTTGAATTCGATTTTGCTGCGTTTTGTCGCGGTTATACAAAGCTTAGGAATTTGTGTATTTGAATTTTTTTAAAATGTGTGCGCCTACAATTCCCTAATTCTTACGAAAGTAATAAATCAAACCGACAGCCATGCCACAAAATAGTATGGGATAGCTCAGCTTGCGGATGCGATTTCCGCAGATAATCTGCAGCAGCGAGTGAAAGATGCTCACTGGCTTTCGATGCCATTCAGCCTCGTCATCAGCTGTGAATCTATCCAGGTTGACTAGCATATCCCTGCCAGCATTCAGGTCGGGCAGACAATGGATCTCATGGGGTTGTACCAGGGCAGCCATCTCGCCATCGTTGTCGACTTGGAGCAACTTGTGCAACAGCTCTATGTCATTTTCCGCCTCTAGTAGTTCCTCCACTCGAACGTGCTTTCGTTCGCGTGCGCCAGCTCTGGGGGATGGAGATGGAGATGAAGGATTCGTCTGATCGTCGTCAATGGGCTGAGACAAATCGATGAAATCCGATTGCTGACTCGTTGAATCCGACTTCAGATCCAGCTCCAGCTCCAGTTCTAAATCTAAATCTAGTTCCTGAATAGAATCCCCTTCCGACTGTGACTGCAGTTGCTCTTGTTGCTCTAGTTGCTCTTGTTGCTGCTGCCATTTCTGCTGATCCACTGTTTGTTGCAACAGTGTCTTTTCAATCTCCTTTTGGACTTCGTGCTCTATGTGCATATTCATTTGGTTCTCCAGCTCAAGCTTGATCTGTTCTTCGAGTATCTCAGCATGCAATGCGACATCTGCCTCCATTTCGGCCACGGCACGTTGCAGCACTCTCAGCGTCTGCCGTTCGGCGGCCTCCAGTTCGTCTAAACTGCCGGTGGTCGCAATCGTCTCCGAGCTGCGCTGTTGACACGGTGTTGTTGTTAAGCTACTCGCTTGAGATTGCAATTCAAAACTGGAATTATCCCCCTCGACTGAGCAATCCAATTGTACACCAGAATCCTCAGTGACGTTCACCAGTGTGCTGGTGCTGCTGAAATTATCATTCATATCGGTCTTCGTCGGCAGCGACTTCATCAGGGAGGTGTACTTGCGTGTACTTGTGTGAATGTAGCTGCCGCTCTCATTTAAACGGACGGGACCCGGTATTCTGGTTGGCTGAGGGACAGTTCCGTTTTTCGCAATTGTCTTTGGTTCGGCTTTCGCTGAGTCCTCATCAATATTCTCATCCGATAGAGTGGCTTGCACATCGCAGCTGGCCATAATAACTATCTGACCAAACAATGCCAATGTCTGCTAATTAGCCTTAAAAGTTTAAACGAATAACTTACCCTGAACTATTTGTTGCAAGACTGACAGAATTTCAGACTGTTTGGATAGCAAGACTATTTTTTTGATTATTGATATTTTGTCGAAAAATATTGTTCTTAAAATGTTTAAAATTTAGGCCTGCACAGCTGATATGTTAAGCTGGAATAAAATGTCAAATTGACACAAGCTCAACGAGAGTCAATGGCCATCTGAGTGGCAAGGGTTGCTCAGCGTCTTTAAACTTCATTTTGCACTTGAAGGTAGTGTCAGACGAATATGACAGCATATTACCAAATATGGTACGAAATTTTAATTCAATCTGGATAGGAACAAAAAAAGTCGATTGAAAGAGCATTTGAGCTAATAAATAAATGTTTAAGATAACAAGATTTATAAATTTTCATAACTTTTGTATATGTATAATTTGACAATATTATAAAATCTACAGCTGCAGTATCTATCAATGAAAATCAATCAAATACGACCTTACCTCTACTTACCTTGGTCGTATCCTTGTATATTGTGACTTTACGTGTACTTACCTTATCGTATCTTTTCCATAATATGGTAAATAATTTGTATTGTATGGTTTCTAATATATGTTTTTCTATCTTTTCAGATTGGGTTTACTCCTAAAGCTGCAACGTGTCGGAGTATTTAAATTTCATAAGGGATAGCTATGTACATTTAAAAATAAGCTACATATGTAAATATTCCTTGTAGATAAAAATAAATGTTAAATTATAAATATCATAGATTTACATACAAATAAAAAATTAGCTGCAAAATTTATCTTTGTATTTCACGTATATAAAATAAATTTGAAACTAGATTAAGTTGCCACTAAAAATAGCCAATATATTGTTAAATAAATTACAAAAATTAATAAATAATAATAAATAAAAAATACCAATGGGATACTAATGTATGCATATGAAATAAGTTAGAATATAATGTAATTTTGAAGTTCAATAAATGGGCATTTTTGCATTGAAAAATAAAAACTTGTCTTTTAAAAGCAACGGGCAATTTACAGAGAATTTGTATTTTCAAAACTCAACGGTCAAAAATTCACAGAAAATTTTGTTGTTGCATAGCATTACGGGGCAGCTGGTGTGGCAGTTTGGCATCTAATTTCAAAGAAAAATGTTGCTGAAATACCAGGCGAACAGAAACTAGTAGCAGGTTGAAAAATTTAGTTAACAGTGCAAGAACCGACCACTGTAAACGCACTGTTAATTAACAGACACATAACAGAATTCTGTTATCACACTGTTAATTAACAGTGATATAACAGAATCCTGTTAACTCGCTGTTAATTAACAGTGCCCTAACAGAATTATGTTACCTAACATTTTTCACCCTTCTACTAATTTCTGATCGCCTGGTATTTCAGAAAAATTTTACTTTGAAATTAGGTTTCAAATGGCCACACCAGCTGCCCCGTAATGCTATGCAACATTTTTTGATGCGAAATCAGTCGGTTAAACAGGGTAATGTTATAGCTAACATAATTCTGTTGTCACTGTTTTTTAACTCTCTTTTAATTATACATTTTTACCCGGCAACTACTGACTTTTCTGTTCGCCTAATAATATTTTCCAGACAGCTGCTAAACAACTCCAACAGCAGCCCCGTAAAGCTATGCAACAGATTCTTTTATAAAAATGTTAAGCAAAATCAAACTAATCAACTATATGTATCGATTATATTCTTTCCGATCTTAGCAATCCTTAGTTTTTTGGACTCAGTCTAGACTAGAGAATTATATAATTGTAAAAAGCAGCTGAAAAGAAAGTCATATATATTTTTTATCATTTCAGTGCGAATTCTGCAAGAATTCGGTATTTAGGCTCGCTAGGACTGTACAAATGGCATGATGTAACCAAGAATATAGGAATCAACTAGGTGCCATAGAGAGGAAATAGCTTGTCACTGCCTTTTGGCGTGGCTGATTGAAAATTCATATATATTTTCGACCATATATTTGCCCTTTCCTCAAAAAATGGGTAATTTAGGATCACCAGGACTACATCTTTGGTATGGCATAACCAAGGATGCATTAGTCAACTATTTTCCATCAAGTTAATGCTACGAAATTAAAATTACTACACTTCGTTCATTTACTTAAATAGTCTTATATAAAATCTTTATTTTTTTCTCTTAAAAGCTACGATTAAAATGTTTAATTGTTGCTTATTTTATATTGATTTGTTTTCAGTTAATTTTAATGGCTTTACTTCAGGTTGAACTGTCTGTTCCTGGATAAATTTGCCTTTTTGGATTGATGGCAGTCTGAATCATCGAAGATATCTGAAAGAAAGAAATGTATATTAGAAGAATTAAATAATTATATAAGATAATATCTTTAATAATGTTAACCGAACTTAAGTTCCATTGACATTAAAACCTATTACGGAATGCGCTACATAAAATGCTCAATAGACAACTAGAAACAAACACAAGTTGGTTGTCCATTGATCAGTCAATATGCAATACATTATAGACGATTCGTTAGAGTGCAATATAACTATTGCCTATTTGTAATTTGATACCAACTTTAAGCACATTACAAAATTGAGGACATATCTGTATGAGTATCTACAAATATGACATAACTTTGTTGATTTGGTCAAGTGCCATGTCAGTTACCTTTTCGCTGGTTGAAAAGCTATGCCAAAAACCAGATGAACAACTACGCCTGGGCTATGTTTAGTTCTCCAATTCTACTTTGAGCTTCAGATGTGTGGGCAGTTCGTTGTAGATGAGGGGCGGTACGCGAGCTATGTCGAGAAAGAGTTGATGAACGGATGTGTGATAGTGACAAGACAAAAGTGCCAAAGGGCTACTCACTGTTGCATTTGTAAACCAGGTCCGACCATATAATCATTTCCTGAGAAAAACAAAAAACGCCCAGCCGTCCGCCCTTGAGGGTAAGCGTGGCATCGTACACATTGCGAGAGTCCAGAATCAAGCGTTCGCCCTCAAATATACTAAAAGGAAATTCGATGTATTCATAAGCTCAGTTAGAGGTGGAAATACTGTATTTTGCCAAATTACCGCAATCTTATGAGGCCAATGGTAGGTCGATGCACCAGAGACCAGCGATACGAAGTCTTCTCCTTCCAGCCCGCATTCAATGGATCCTTCCATAGTAGCCTCGCCTGTCCCGGCGTATCGCCAGCATGCCACAAACTGTTACGCAACATGGACCCTGGGCCCGTGTTGCTATCAATTAGCTTTATTTGAACGCCCGGCTCAGCGGATGCCCGGAATGGCGATGAATGCCAATAGGTCTGTGTGCCCTTTTTCCACTGCACCACATAAAATTTGCGATTGCTCTGGTAGCTGAATATGAAGCCAACATAATCATCGTCCGTATCATCATTTACATAGAAAGTGCCCCCGAAATCAACACCTCCAAAGGAATCGCTGCCAACGACCAAACCCGGATCGGAGTTCAGAGTTTGTATAATCTCCGAACCATTTGCATGCACCTCCCAATTAGGGTCCAGCTGTGCATCACCTTCCGGATCCAAAATAACAGAGCGTATAGTGCGGAAGTCGGTGCGATGTATCATGGAATTGTTTGGACAGTTATCGATAATATTGGGAGTGCCATCCTCGTCCTCATCGTCTTCGCACACATCGCCCTTGCCATTGCGATTAACATCCAATTGGTCCGGGTTTCTAGCCAATGGACAGTTGTCTCTATAGTTGGGCACGCCATCGCCATCCACATCGTCATCACAGGCATCGCCCTTGCCATCAAAATCTGTATCCAGTTGATCCGAATTGCTGACCATCGGACAGTTATCCTCCGAGTCCTGTATGCCATCGTCATCACCGTCGATATCGCTATCGCAGGCATCACCCACCAGGTCCATATCACGATCCTCTTGCGTTGGATTCGGTATCGTAGGACAATTGTCACACACATCTCCCACTCCGTCGTTGTCCACATCAGATTGATTAGGGTTACGGAGCGCAGGACAATTGTCATACTGATTTAGCACCGCATCATTATCAATATCATCATCGCACTCATTGCCCATGCCATCCTCATCGGTGTCCAGTTGCCGGCGATTCGGAATAAACACACAATTGTCGCAGGCATCGCCCACGCCATCGTGATCCGTGTCCATCTGATCGCTGTTATAGGCAAATGGACAGTTATCTTTTCCATTGAGCACCTGATCGCTGTCCGCATCATCGTCGCAGCCATCGCCAATGCCATCCAGATCCGCATCCTCCTGCCCAGAGTTCGGCAAATCGGGACAGTTATCGCGTCGGCAGTGTGGCTCCGCGCAATTTAGCGACTCATCCGGCCAGCCATCCAAGTCACGATCGCGACCGCACACCTTGCCATTACCAGCCCAGCCAACATTGCAGCGGCATTGATAATTATAATTATCGAGGGCCAAGCATTCAGCATTCTTAGCACAGATGCTGCCATCGGGACACAGCTCTGAAGCGGACAGGCAGCTAAAGGTGCCATTGGCCACATAGCCCTCATGACACTGGCATCTGTAGGAGCCCTAGAGGAGAGGATTAGAGGCAATTAGTTGACGTTTTACTTGATTTCTCTAAACATACTACGTACAATGCTATTTTGACAAGTCGCATGCTCCGGACATCTAAAGAAACCCATTTTGCATTCATCTATATCCAAGCAGGTTTGCTTCTGAAAGCCCACGGACAGATAATCCGCTGAATAGCCTGAAAAGTATACAAATATTTATTAGCTAAACAATAGAGAGAGATTCTTTTATAAACTAAATACCATGCGCATGAATGCCATCAAAGCCAGGTGGACAGGGGCCACAGCGAAAGCCCGGATTGAGATTGTTACAAACGGTCAAGCCATCGCAGGGCTGATAGAGCGCACACTCATCCACATCCTGGCAGCTGGTGCCATTGATTTTATGGCCACGTGGACAGGAGACGCACTGAAAGTAAGGCGCAAAGCCCAGCTGAATGCATTCGACACCTAAACAAAGGAAGAATTTCAAAAAATTGTAATTAAAGAAATTTGTAAATAATGATATGTGGGTGAGCTAAGAATGAATAAGCGCTAAGAGATTAGTACATAAATTAATGGATTCTGTGATTAGTTTACCCTTAACCAATATTCATTATGAACAACACAAATGTATAAAATAATATAATATATTCACAGATATATTGCAAGCTATTCTTATAAAGCATGACCAGAAAATGATAGTGAATAATCATGAAGCGCAATGGAATTCAACAATAGGCTAGATATAGAATAGGATATAGCATATGAGAGATGAATTTCGGTAGAGATAAAAAGTAATAGAAATGAGGAATAAAATTTTATTTACCGAAAAAACTGTATCCAAATCGCACGACCGCTGAGCTATTAGAAATTTATGAATTGCTCAAATAAAACAACCGCAATTTGATTTGTTTTTGAAAAAATATTTTGTAATTTTATTCACATTTCATTTAAGGCATTACAGAGAGGGGAAAACAAATTTCGTTTCACGCTTATCAACTCCACTTTCTGGTTGAATGTGAGAGATTTTACTATTTCATTTAAAGTTGATTTCGATATTTTTAATTATTTTTTGTAAGTACTTTTGATATATATGGATTATTGTTATAGATCGAAACGTTGCTAATACTTTCAATTATATAGATATGCCATTCGTGGAGCTTACAACTTATGACTATTTATATTAAGTGATTAATTATGTGCTCTCTTTCTCTCTCTCTCTGTCTCTCACACTGTCGCACTCTCTGTCTATAGTTAAGCGAATTTATTATTAAATTCTACTGCTGTGCTCTGATTCAGTTCGTTACGACCGAGTACTTGCGCGCCGTGTACTGGCTCTGCCTCTGATAGTGCTGCACATTATGTGTGGGCATTAGAATGTTGCCTAATAATGAGAATTGTTTATGTATTAATATCTTATAATAAATTATTGGTTATTTGTGTCATTCAGCTAAAAACAAATCCACCCACTGCCCAAACACTTTGTACTTTAGCCGAATTCAATTAGCCAACTTGACTTATAAGGCACTGCATTCCAGCACGCCTTCAATATGAATCAATCTCTGTTCTTCAATTCATTCTCTCTCACTCTCTCTCTGTCTCTCGCTCTGATTCTGCTCTGTGTCTGCTCCTCTAATTAGCAACCTTGTTTCACACATTCATTGAAAATTGCTCGAGTACCCTATAATTTAGTGGGGATTTCAATCAAAAGGGTTCCGCGCTTCTCTCGACTCGCTTAAATTTTGTCCGAGCTGCGCATTAATAAATCAAACAGTCGTGTGAATTATGTGCGCTACAGGCCAAATGCTAAGGCATTTCCATTATTATTATCATTATTTTTTGTTTTTCAAAATAAAAACATTCTATATTTTAGAGTAAAAAAATATATAAAGCGGTGTTTTGTGGGTACAACATGGAATATGTTTTGGGAAATTGAAAAATCCTCAAGAAAAACTTTAGAGAAATTTGTTAATAAATTTTAAAATTTTAATCTGCAGCATTTACTCCTGAGAAATATATATACATATATATATTTTTTTAGAGATATTCTTCTTCAGCTAAAATATATAAAAATTCAATTTAAAATATTTAGAAATTAATCTGTACATTTTTTATGAATTTGAATACTGTTCCGATTTAGTACTATTTGCAAAATTTTATATAAAATCTAAAAAAAAAATAATAATAAATAAAATAAAAATACCCTTTCACTTCTAACAAATATCCAGCTCAATCATCTTCAAGTTTTTTTAACATTTCAAAAAATTCCAATGAATTTGGCGTAGTTTACTTTTCTCGCTCTAGGAATTAGTTCTGCGCTTTTATATGGAAAATCTGCTGCATGATCTTTGATCTATTGTTGACTCACGCCGAACCAAACTTCTGAGTTATCTAAGCCAACCTACACATATGTATATACAGTTAACTACGGTTCGGGGCACGACATACTTAAATTAGCCATAAAAGAGCTGAAAACAAAACGTGGCCCCAAATCTCAACTTGAAACTTAAACTAATCAAAAAGTCAAACAGACCGCAAAGAGGGAAAATACAACACATACTTGTTGTTGTTGATGTTACTATAGTTGTTGTTGTTATGTTTGTTGACTTACCTGAGGGGCATGGTGTTTCCAGGCAAGGATTACGTAGCGTACATGTGCGTCCATCACCTTCATAGCCAACCGGACAGGAGTCACACTGAGCACCGTTCACTGTATCGTGACACTGAACGCCTCTGCAAAAGAGACAAAGAAAGAGAGGGCGAGAGAGAGAGGGAGGAGAGAGAGAGAGAGAGAGAGTGAGACAGAGACATAGATAGAGGGCTATTGAGTATAGAGGTAAACGCTGATGTGCCTGTGTTTTGTTTGTGGCCACATATTGTTTATTATTATTAATACTGACAAGCAGGAACAAATATACAACAAAAGATTGTAGAGAACCGAAAACAGCATACAAAGTTAAATTTATTAATGATGTGCGCTCCATGAACACACACAAAAGGCAGCCAGAGAGCAGAGAGAGAGAGGGAGATAGCGCGCAGGAAGAGAAAAGGTTATAGCAGTTGGGAACCCTCTGCGATCGCCTCTCATACACAAAAGCACCGACAAAGCGCACATGTGTGCATGCTCGACTCGGTTCAGGGTCTTGGATTTTGGAATATGCACAGGAAGAGGCAGAAGACGACCCAGCCCCAACCCGTGCCCGTAAAGAAAACAAATTACAATTACAAGAAAATGTTATTAAAACCCGTCGGAGGCAAAATAAATAAAAGAAGGCACACTCTGTGCATGTCTTTTCAACGTAGGCTCATGTCCAACTCTGAATGGCCCATGGCCAAAAAAAAAAAAAAAAAAAACCAAAAAGAAGAAGAAGAAGAAAAGTCCAGTTACATGCTGGATGGCATGTAAATTTCTCTTTATGTTTTTGGGCGAGTGTGGGATTCGCTTATGGCTACCATATAACATTTACATATCATGACACGGACATTAGTTATTATCCAGACTATGGTTGAGCCCAAAACCTTAACAGCTGCGTAACGCCGCGTTTGCACAGTTTCAAACTCTCCCAGGACATAACTCATTGCAATCTCTCGCTGCGCCACGCATTTCCAAAGAAAGTCCATCACTCCAGCACACATTCAACAACGTCCAACAGCCAACTACTGTGCCCAACTGACCCACAAGCCATCCGTTGCCATATTTTATGGCAAAATCTACAAAGCGTTCAGCTTAAATGCCAAAGAAACAAAAGAACTACTCCACGATCGTGTGGGCAGCCTCATCATAGCCACACAGAGTTGAAGTGGAAGTCGAAGGCAAAAGAGAAGTCCAAGTCCGAAGCCCTTGCTCGTCAAATTCTGTTTGAAATGTAATGCAGAAGTAGGAAATCGTTTTCAGCAAGTCAAAGGTTTTGCGCATTGTTTAGGCGACTATTTGAATACTCTACATAGACCATTTTTGAGTGGATGGAAATGGAATTGATGCAAGCTTATAATAAAACATTTCATGATTTAGGAATATCATAATTATTATTATTATTATTACTATTTTTTTTTTATGTGAAAAGAAATATATAACTTTGATTTCAGTTAATTTAGTTATACAAGAATAAGTTCAGATTCCAAAACATTTATAATTATTTTAAATTTTTATAATTATTTTAAAATTTGGGAATTTTATAACTTTTATTTGCATAACTTTTAATTTTTAAATGCATGAAAATAATATATATCTCGAAATTCACAGAACTTGCTTGAATTAACAAACTTTGAAAATTATACTAAAGCCAAAATTCAAGGAAAAAATTCAAGGTAAAAATTTAAGAAAATCACAGGAAAGCAGCTATAATATAAGAGATAAACCAAACTTAAAATAATGTCAAGATTCGCAATGCATTAAGAATTCCTAAACTGCTAGAGCATATAATTAAAGGCAAGAATGCTTTTTAGTAATTAACAAGTAGAGCAGCCCACAACATACGAAGTTATGACAAGTGGGCAAGTTTTCAGCTAGATGATTGCGCTCTATATGGCAAGATAGTTTGAGGAATGCCAGCTTGTCAGATCCCACGTCAGATTCTTGATGCCCCGACTGCGGGCACACAAATGTTGTGGTAGAAGCTAAAGTTGGCTAGAATTGAGGCGCAAAACAAAACGTACTCGAGTGTTGTTGTTTTAGTGCGGCCAAGAGTTGGCGCTGTCAGCTTTTTTGGTAGATTCATCAGCCACAGCTGCGCCGATGGTGGGCAACAACACTTGTCGGAAGCAAATGTGCGAGTGTGTGTGTGTGTGTGTGATCCTCAATATTTTTGGTAGAAGCATTTGGCGGCAACGCGCAATTAGCAAAAAGTGTTAAGTACTTAAGTGGCCAGGGAACCAAGATGAGGCGGTGCTGTATACCAAACAGCGATCAAGTTCGAGGAGTCAAAGTGACAGAGAGTGGGAGAGAGAGAGAGTTATATGAACAAATATTGCGTAGGGGTTTTCGCTTTCTGACCATGTTCACAGGCGCTCGACACAGCCTCGGCCACTTTGCGCTTCTCTGCTTTGTTTCAGTTCACTCGACCATATTGTCTTGGATCCGCGGCACGTTGGCATCGGCATCGTTTGAGTGCTGGGAAAATAGCCAGCGATGCGCATCGAGGAACGCATTAGCATTTCAGCCACTGTCCCCGCTACCTCAATCCACCAGCTAAGCAACATCTACCATCTACCAACGGCAAGCCATCTAGCAGTTAGCATGACGAACCCACTTGCCGTTTGCCTTCTTGTTGTTGGTCGTTCTTTTTATTAACCACGCATTCATAATTCATAATTCCAATTTGCTGCCTGGACCTGAAGCCAAAAGGCTGCCGGCCAGTTGTCCAGCTGCCGTGGCCTGCAGCTTCCTCAATTTCATCTGCTGCGGCTACGGCTGCGGCTGCGGCTGCCTCTGCTCAAGTTCAGCTCAAACACTTGCCAGGCACCACCCAAAAAGACACAAAACCTTTAGACACGGACCTCAACTCTGGACAGCGGTGTGAGTAATGTGTGAACATGAATTTGAAGCGTGCAAAAAAGCTTTTAGAATCTGGTCGTTGTTTGAAGTCAGCTACAAAATGTCTGACAAGAGATTGCATAAGGCTGAGCTAAGGGACAGCAGTAAGAAGCTACTGCATATTTTATTCTTAAGATGAGCAAACGAAAAAAATGTAAAATTTGTCAAAGCTGATATTCCCTTTCCTCAACCTCAACTATATATAAAGTAAATGTATGAAATACAAAAAATATGTCATATAGATATAAATGTAGATAGATAGATAGATAAATAGCTAATAAACTAATATGATAATAATATTAGATATTATCATTTTCCCATTGCAGCTTCAACTATTACATATAAAAAGACAAATAAATAAAAATGCTGTAAGAAATAAGCTAAATACAAAATTTGCACAAAAAGCAGCTAAAATAAAACAACAAAAAATAGCTAAATTAAAAGATCAGTCTAATGTACTGTGAATAATTTTGAATATTCATTTAAATTGAGTAGGAGCTTTATATACTATTCAGGCTCTCTATTAATGTTGAATATTTTCTATATTTTTTGAGAGTGAGTCAAAAACCCTTTTCTTCTTAAAATAAAATATAACTAGACAGCAACATTTTAGTATTGCTTTTAATATTTTATATTTTATATTATATTATTATATATTCTTTTAATATTTTATATATTATATTTTTTATATATTTATATAATTTTAATAATTAAAAAAAAAAAGCTTAAAAAAATGCCGCATTAGGTTAAATGAAATTCTTAATATCTCACTCAATTAAATGATATATGCAATATATTATATATATATTTTAACTACTTTATAATTATATATATTTACAAGTAACTAATTTTATTTTTCAATTACAACTCTTTACCGCAATTAATTTAAATATTTGCCCCAATTCAAAATAAATCTATAAAATATATAATAAATATTAAAAGCATCTCCAAGTCAAAGGCAAACCCAAACAATTCCAGCCAGCCTGATTCATCTCCCGATTGTGTTCACACTTCACACAATCTCATTTCGACGCTCATTGAAATCTTTGGCGAGCAACTATTTTTCATTCGTTCTATAGATTTCGCATGATGATGAGCCCATTACTTTGCCACAGTGCAGGGCATATTATGCACTCTCGAACGTTGCCCGCAACTGCGGCAAGACTTATCTATTATTGGATGCTGAGGCTGATGCTGAGATCACAGCCCGCTTTTATCCCACCCAAATTGCTTCTAATGGTAGCGCATGCCATGCAAATGCATACCACTTACTCCCAACAACAGAAACACTTGGCTCTCCCTTAAAGGAGTTGCTGCATCCAACGACAACAACAACAACAACAACAACAAACTTCCATGTGGCGCATGCTTTGGACAAACTACAACTAACTGCCATAAAGCGGCGTTTATTTTGCCACAGGCCACTTATCTGTGAGGTTGGCAGTAGGCTGGCTGGCTGACTGGCTGGCTGGCTACGTCTCTCGACTTGGTCTTGACTTGGCTTGTTTTTGTTTTCATTGCTGCGCCTGCACACCGAGCGAACGGGCAACGAACCAAGCAAGCAGCCAGAGCTCGAACCAGAGCCAGTTGGCTATTAATTTGAATTCAAGCAGTCAAACGCTGGCTGGGTCCACAGCAAGCTACAACAACAACAACAACAACAACAACTAAAGCTATAGCTACAACAACAGCAGCAACGACAACGTCAACTTGGAATCAATGGCTCCACTTTTGCGGCTTGGCTGTTGCTTTTTTGGTGCGTAGGCGAACTCGATTCGCGGCTGAGATATGCGTTCCACCGAACTTTGATGTTGCTGTGAAGTCAGCTAGCTAGCTAGCAAGCTAGCTCTGCCCTCTCTCATCTCTTCCCAGCCATCTCTTTCGACTCTTGTCATCTCTGTCGCTCACTTTTACCAGTCAATGTTGCTGTAAACGTTTTGTTTCGTACCCGGGCCCGGGCCCGGCCCCAAAGAATCTGTGGGAAAGTTGCCATAATCAAATGGAATTCTGTTTTCCGAATTGTTCACAACATGTGCAGCATATACTACACATGTTGCAGCTGGGAATCGCCATCGAAATGTGTATCTCTATCTCTATCTAAATCTCAATCTCCGGCTTAGCTAGGGTAATATAATCTTGCCCGACTCTAGCTTGATTGCATTGCTGATTATTTCATCATACGCATAATTTAAATTGAACAACAGCCCGAGAGCTTTCAATGACAGTGAAACTTCTGACCAACAGAGTGAGCTGGAGGCCAAACAATGATTGGGTTTTCTTTTCTTTTTCTTTTTTTTCTCGAATTAGGGTCTATGTTGATTTCGATCTGGGGGGAAAAGGAAAGTGGCGAGCAAGTAAGTTAAAGTGTCAACTAACTTGAATCGATAAATAATTGAATTAAGTTTAAATTATTATTTTATTTATATTTTATTAATATTTTCCTACTTTATCAAGCAAATATTTGCAAATAAATACAAGGCTACATTCATTTACTTTAATACATTTACAAAAATTTATTTCCGATCAATAATTTGAATAAAACGTCAATAAATGTAGAGTCTCTCCAATAAAAATAATTCTACACATAAAATATGTTTTACTTTAAATAAAGAATTTGCATACATAAAAATATATTTAAATTAAATTCTCTCGAATAAACAGAGTTCCACTTGTTCTTACTTTAAATAAACAATTTGAATATATGAAAACATGTTAAAAAGTCTCTCTAATGCAAATGGTTTTATTTATTTTACTTTAAAAAAAATTATGACGTCACTCGAAAAAGTCTCTCTATAAGCTTTAGAGCATTTCAAATATTTCTCTAAACTAGGAAAATCATGACAAACCACAAAATACATCAATACAAAATATAATTTGCTTGAAAACATATTACGAATTAAAATCGAAATGTATAAAAATGAATTATTAAGATGGCATCGTCATCTGTGCTTCTTATATGAATATATTATTTTGATTACTCTACTGAAATCTGTCTCAAATCCGAGTATTAATAGCTTATATATTGTGGCATCTTAAGGACTTTTAATTATAAAAATATTGTAGAAAAATATCAAATATTATAAAGAATTCAAGAATTTTCAATGTGTTCCTCACAAATATTGTAGAAAAATCTCAAAAAGAATTTTTTAAAATCTCCCAAATAGAGTGGGAATTCAAGGCGTTAAAAGTAAATAATATAAAATATAAATCTATATGCTCAACAATTTAAATTCTCTTTAAAATGCTCGTCAAAAATAATATAAACTCTGAAACAACTTGAGCACATTTAAAACACTCACAAAAGTAAATATGCATCAATTCACATACTGATAACTAAGTATTTTCCTCTTAACAGTCATTCCCAAAGTATATTCTCAGCTATACCTCTAACTAAACCTACTTCAAAGCACTTCCCAATGCTCATTAACAATTTAAACACAATGCATATCCGTTGAACGGCCAAGCCCTTAGAGAACTGCATGATAGCCGGGCGAACAACAATAAAGGATCAACAGGTGTGCATGTCATTAGAGTAAGTTTTATGGCCTTTTAATAGAATCGATTTGAGCCATTCGAGATGCTGAAGCCAAAAGTCAAACAAACAAAGCGCTGACCATGTTTAGCTCAGACAAAAAAAAAAAACATTTCGTGGGTTCTAAATTAAAATGAGGAGCCAGAGCTGGAGCTGTATATACATATATATGTATGTATAAATATATATGTATGTGTGCGTACGTTTGCTTGTATATTTACCACACGCATTGGCCACATTTCATCGATAATGAAAGATGACAGTAACGAGTCGGCGGCGTTGCCACGATGATGCTGACAACATTTAAAACAATTTTATGCAAATTAAAATACGGTCAGCCGGGGCGCACCCAGGGCGCAGGGTAAACAAACAGGGCTCCTCTGCTCGCCTAGACACCTACAATGCGCAACATATTGTGACCATTGGGTTTTTGTCTGTTCTGGCGGCCCGTTTCCAATAATTTACACAAATTTATGGCCGGGCCTCTGTTTCCACTGCGCGTGGCGTGGCCAAGCCAGACCAGGCCATGCCAGCCGCTCACTTGTCGAGTGCTGCGGAGATCTCACATTTCACAGAGAGATTCCACAGACCGAAATCACTTTAAGTGTTTTGACACAATGAAGTCAGTCAGTTCTCAGTGGAGAATGACTAGCTGTGCGGGTTCGCTGCACATTTAACTAATTTATGCGTCAGTTTCAAGTGCCATTTGTGGTTCAGACCTCACAACTTACCGATATGCCCTCGTCTGTTCGCCTTCTTCTATTCTTATACAACATTGTATTATTGCAAAGGTTTTGTTGCATTTTGTTGAACAATATCAACAAAATCGAAGCCCGTTATACGGCATGTTTTAGTTTTGTTTAACATATTTATGACAATGTCGATTCGAAATTATTCAAAATATTCAAACTTTGACGATTTATGTTTTTATTAGTCAATATTCTATTGAAATTGCTGTGGGTCTTTTGCATAATTAGTCGATTGACTCTGACATAAATGAGTTCAAAAGCCATAAAATGAAACAAGAACTTGATCTGCTTTTAGCCCATGGCGTTCTCTTCCGGTTCGTTACAAGCCATATGGGCTGTGGGTGATTTTACGGCTAGATTCCGCCAAGTGTAGCTTGTTTTTTATACCTTCTAAGTATCTATAATAACAGCAGGTGAGCTGAGTGAGTTTCTTTGAAACAATATCATATATCATGTTAACTTTTAATAGGAGTAAAAGCTGTAAGCTTTAAAGACTTCTGCTCATTTGCTTGCATTTCATTTTGATCTCTGTTTAACTTTAGTCTCTTTTAGCTCAGAATTAAGTACATCTGTTTCTTTTTATTTCCATTTTACCTTTGCTTATTTACTTTGAAAGCAACCTCAATTACATATCTCTCTCGCAGTCCCTAATCCTTGCTTAAAGACATTTTCATGCTTCACAGATATTGGCATTATAGACTTTCAACTTTAAAGCTCTCTTTTGCGAAGAAGATTTATTCGTGAGGTGATAAACTAGAATGACTTAGTGCTAAGTGGAGTAGCGAGATGGATATCTTAAGCCGACAAGGGATTAGGCATTTTGCACATTTGGATTGGCGTATCAAGAGGCGCAGATCTAAGCACTTGTCAAGAATGCAGCTCCAAATGAATGGAAGCCAAACATAACTAATGGTCTTAAAGGCATTGCCACAGCAACTGGCTGCCAATGACAATTCTCTACGAACTTCAACTCATGCTCGAATAGTCTTGGCTTGCAGCATTGAAATCTCAATGGGTAGAACTTATCAATCATAGATAGGAAATGCTGTAGCTGTCTAAAGTGGCAGCCGCGAGTCGCTTGACTGCATCATTAAGCCATAAACAACATCAAATCGCCATTAAGGCCATATGCAAATAATTGCAGACTCAGTCAGAGAGAGAGAGAGAGAGAGAGAGAGAAAAAAGCCCTTGCGAATGCGCTGAGCGACATTTTGCGTGAGGCGGCGCCTTTCAAGCCGCTCACTCGGCATCCCATCTCCATCAACAGGGAACAGCATGACAAATACAATTAACATGGATGCAACGGCCACGCCCTTGACGCCATTAACTAAAGGCGCATATAAAGGCATACAAATAAAATAAAACGAAAGACAACAGAAAAAACTTAAGCTAATTTTTCTCACTAGTCACTTACAGAAAACAGGGCCTGTCCGCGCAACTGACGCCCGGCTTGCAGACTTTGCCATCTCCAATGTAGCCAGCAGGACAACGGCCGCACCTTGGTCCCGTGGCAGATTCATGGCAATCAACGCCTGTGGGCAGATCGAAAAGGGAATCGAGATGAAGGTGCTGAAGTTTGCCTGGGTTCGTTTGATGACTCATTATGCTTACCAGGATAACAAGGATTCGCAGTGCGGCAATTGGGCTCGACACGTATGTGATTGTCGCCGCTAGGCTCCTTGCAGCCCGCACAATTCTCCAGCAGCATGCGCAAGTAGGCAATCTCCTGTCGCTGGTGGGCGACATCTTCACGCAGCAGCTTAACCAACGCCAAAAGATCGCTCAGTGTACGTGCGAGGGCGTCTGGAACAATGAGCAAATGAAAGAACGAAAAAAATAAGACTTTAAATAAAGCCACAATAATTCATGAGCCGCTGTATGAGCGTGTGTGTGTGTGTGTGTGTGGGAAGCGTTCAGGCAACTGACAAGATTAAGGCCTAACCAATGCTAAAATCGCACTCATTTTGAGCTCACTCCTGCACCCCTCTACAGACTCTACAGTCAGTTGTGCCCGGCTCCTCTGATTGCAACCTAATCCGCTTTGTCGCTTGGACGAGCTTAAGCCCGGGGCCGGGCAATATCCAGCTGCTAATGCGGCGCGTTTTAGCGCAGTTTAATGCAATGCGACAACAGAGCTGAGCACCAAATTCAATCTAAGCGCATTCAGCGTTGCTGCACACATGCTGCACGTCATAAGACCGAAGCAGTGATGGCAATTGTGGTGATAGCAGTCACAGTATTTAGTATTTGAAAGTATTTGTTTAGAAATTATTTGTAATATTTTTAAGAACAAAATTTATAAAATTAACTATAACTTGTTAATCGTCTTAAGTTATTTGCCATTTATTTTAAGAGGTGTTCTAATAAAATCTTTATCAAAGTAAGAAATTAAATAAGTACATGTATTAAACATTCATCAAAATTCGCCATAAAAATAGTTATAAGGTTTTATAAGAAAAGCATCCAGCTTTATTAATTATTCTCTCAAACAATTATTGATGTAATTAGAAATACATTCAATTCCCATTATGTCAGCAATAATATAATTATGAAATAACAAACTCTAGTCACTGTTACAATCACAGTCCCAGTGACTTGTCCCCTTCCCATCACTGTTCTCAGCTCTGCACTGTTATTTCTCATGCCTCTATCTTATCCTCTTTAAAATGTACATTAATAAACTCTCGGCTCATCTCTAAATCGCATATGTTGTCTGACGCCATGTTAGACACACGGTGACGACTAAACTAGTCCAATGTACCCATCGGTTCCAACTGTTTGTCGATTGGTCCACGTCGTTCTGTCTCCCCTGTTGGTCTCTGTCTGCTTGAGTGAGTTTTGTCAACATGGAAAACGACGCCGCCACCACCGTCACCGCCGCCGCCACCGCCACCGCCACCGCCTCCAACGCCCAAACGCATCCGCTCAGGCTTTGGATAAGCGAGGGGTGGGGGAAAATTGTGTTCGGGGCGCAGTTGATCTGTTGATCGTGTTTTGGCCACGTTTGGGTTTTTAGTGTGCAACCTTCGTTTCTATATCTCGTCGGCGTCATTCATTACATTTGCCTTTGCGATTTATATGCCGCCCAGTTGCCTGCCTCTCTGTGTGTGTGTGTGTGTGTGTGGGTACAGAGCGTGCTACCAATTTGGGATTTTGCACTGAGCTAGATAAATAATAAATATGCTGGGTCGACATCGGCCAAACAGCACTCAACGTAGCCAAAACGAGTGCACAACTTATTCACGGATCGGCATCGGCTCTGGCATAGGCTTTGGCATATCTCTCGGTTCATTAGTGTGTTTGAGTATTTTTCTGTGGGCGCTGCTTGTCGCTGGTTTCTCAACGACGACGACTTATTGGCATTACATACGCATAAGATATAAGACTTGTATACGAATATATTGTAATTAATTGGCTGCAGATTTGTGCGGCATTATCGCATTAAGCTAAGACAGTTATTGTCATGTCCATGTAAGAAGAAATGTAAGAAGCTCTACAAGCGACAAGGGCAAACTGAGCAGAATATTAATGGAACATTAAATAAGGCTTAGCCAGATGGAGTTGATAAATATGTTAACACGCGCTTGTTATAGCAATGCTAATATAGTTGGTAAGCTGCAATTATTTTATGGAGTTATTTGTAAATCAATTTCTTGGTATTTACATATAAAAGTGCTTTAAATAACTCTGAATTACAAAATAATAATATACTCAACTAATGCAGCTAAGGCCCTGAGGCAGTAATCAATATATAAAGTTTATATTTATAAATAAATTAATATGTAAACAAAATATAACAAAAATATTTATATATAAAAACAAAATGAAAATATAAGTGTATAAAAGTAGTATAATAAATATAATATAATTAAAAAATAACAAAATAATATTTTAATTAATAATATTAATTTATAAATATATACAAATTAAAATTTTTTTAACTTTTCTCTATTTTAATAATACAAGTAAATGGCAATAAATAATATAAATAAATAAGATATTAATTTATAATGCATATATTGGACTAATCTCATTGAACACATTGCTTTTAATATATATGTATATTAAAATGAAAATATATTTGTAAATTAGTTATTATCTGCATAAATGGCAAACTGAACAATGCTCAAAATTCATTGAGTGAAATTGAATGCGGAGCTGATTAAGTTATCGCGACATGAGTGCCGCTCGCATACGATTCGGTCTCACAGCATTCAAACGAGAGCAAAACGAATAGAAAGAGTAGGATAGTTGGGATGTTTGGGTTAGAGGAGGTTGCATTTGAAATGCATTGGAACGTCAACTCAATTTATTTTGTGGATCGTAAGGGAAACAAAATTTCATCGCTTCGGCGTTTCAGTTTTCTTCACTCTTCTCTTACTTGGGCAGTAATTCGACTGTCTTTGGACAAATTTTGCATTACGTTATATGCTACTTATAGAGCCACTGTGAGAAGAGCTGATCCTTGTGTATCGTATGTACTTATAAGAGAAGCTAACGATGATTTCAATAACAGCTCTGCTCTCTACTACAGTACTCTTACTTATTATAGTAAAATAATTCCCTACCATTTCTTCATTCAAATTTCAGTCTGTCAAGCTTCGCTTGCTTAATTGAATTATATGCCCTGACATAAACGCCAACTGCTCTGTTGACTAATAATTTCGTCAAGTACAACATCTATGCATAAATGAATTAAGAGCAACGCCTTTGTAGAGCCCACTGTTCCACCCAAAAGCTGTAGTAGTCAAGCCCACAGAAATGTTGTTGTCAGAAGGCGAAGCACGCCCAATGCGTGAAATGTCGACTGCTGGGATGTGTGATTGGTAGAAAGATGGCGAGATGTTGCTTACCTTCACAATCGCCATGCATGATGGGTATATCGCCACGTTCCGTGTCCGTCGGTACCTCCTGATGGCGCTGATCGACGCCTTCCCGGGCCAGAGTTGGTTCATAGTACCAATTGTTACGCACATCGCGTTTCTTGTTCTTCTCTAAAAGATTGATAGAGCCAAGATTGGTGGGCTGCTGCACATACATACATACAGCAGCCTACTGGCCTGAGATGTCTGCTCGATAAACTTACCACGCTCGCTGATCTTGTTGCGCAGCATGCGTCGATTGCCCCGGCGATGCAATCCCTTCTGGCAGTTGGCGCGCTGCAGCGAATGCTCCATGTCTGCATCAAAATGTAGTGGATATTTGCGTTCTCTGAACTGTGAAAAAATAAAATAAATAAATAAAGCGAACATTAGAATTGGCTCATAACCTGATTGATTCAACACTTACCAGCTTAATAACTGGATCGTCCATTTGGGTATACAGCTTGGTCAGGCTCATGTCGATGTCGTGGAAGGTGCTCGGCTTGCAGTCCACATGCAGTGTGATGCGATTCTTGGAGAACTGCAAAGCCAAAGAGCGTATGGTGCTCGTCTCATTTATATTCGGTATCTCAAAGTTGCGTGACTCGGTCGCCCCATTGGCGCTGATGTCCAATGTAACACGCTGCTGCTTGCGATCCAGGAAGAAGGACATCTTATGCTTCAGCATGGGAAAGTCAATCATGAACAGGGCCTCAATCGATATGTGCAGCTTGCGTCGGGGTCTGTCAGTGGAGTGGAGGAATCTCGTTTAACATGCTGCTAAAACATCTCAAGGTTGCTTAATTTACCTTATGTGTCGCGTGGATATGACCACATCTCCTTTCCTGATAAAGTGTTCCAGCTCAGCTGAGGCAACTGTAAACAAGGTAAGAGATAATGTAATTTTTATTGCTAAGTGAAAGGGAATTTTTTTATTGGTAACATGCTTAAAATATTGGGTTTGCATATAAATCTATCTACATAGATTTATTAGTTAAATGAAAATATTTTCAAGCAGTTAACTTTCCCTCAATATCTATCGCAAGTAAGTATATATATATTAATATCTACATTCTATCTATAAACAATATCCATCAACATCAACTGTCGATTGGCTCTTACAATTTCTAAATAGACAAGCCTACACAAACTTCCGTTTTACGAAGGTACTATTATCGATATCGATTACAAGATCAACAACATATATAAACCCGAAATGAAAAAAGAAAATCAAATAATGCGCTGACCATGTTAGCTAATCTCAAACACAACCTCATGCCACTTGCTCTATTTGCTGGCAACGGGCAACGGACAACGGACAACGGCAAACGACGATCGACGATCGCTTTTCGCGCCTGGCTGAGATTACAACACTTGGCATCATATTTGTGTTTATTTTTGGTCAGCGCTGGCTGTAATCCCGTATCGCATGTTAACCCAAAAAGAAAAGCCAGCAAACAAAGTGAAAAGCAACGGGGCTGCGTATTTGCACAATCAGCAAATATGCATGTAAGAGCGTCAAGGAATTTATCCACGAGACAGACCGAGAAACTATCACTCGTTCGCTCGCTTTGTAGAATTTGACGCATTTGTGGTGTTATTTGTCATGGGCGAATGTGTGTAGGAGCTGCGGTTGACAGGCGCATGTGAAGTGACCTTCACGATATCGTGTGCCACACTCGACGCCCCACAAGGCACCGGCATCGGAATTGCAATTCCAATTCCAATTGCAGCGAGCAGCGAGCAGCTTGGCCAGCTCGTGATCGGGCAACGCCAACGCCATTTAAGGTGCTGGGAGGTCGACAGCATATAACAAGCGTTTAAAAACTCAGCTGGGTGGTATTTCTTTTTTTTCACATTTTATTATTATTTTTTTGATTTACATAAATCGCTGTTTGAGTACATTTTTTCCAGTTTTTTTGGGCGATGCCAACTGTCCAGCAAATATTTGCTCTCGCTTATCGCATGTTTGCCCATAAATACAACGGTAAACATAATGAACCAACTGAAACTTTAACTGCAGCAACGGCACCTACCTGGATCCAGTGAGAGTGATGCAACCTCCACAAGTGTCAGCGCCAAGGCGGCCACGCCCATTAGCAACACGCGCGTCCAATTCATCGCCGTCGTCGTCGTCTTCACTTTGAGTTGATTTGTGCGTCCGTCCGCTGCTGAGAGAGAGAGAGAGAGAGAGAGAGAGAGAGAAAGAGATAAATAAAAAGATTTAAGCAGACAGAACTCAGTCGGTGGTTGTTTATTTACGTTTAAAAATAAAGGCCCATAAAATGCATTGCGACTGCCCCATAAA
This sequence comes from Drosophila antonietae, assembly GCA_030914385.1. Classification (NCBI taxonomy): domain Eukaryota; kingdom Metazoa; phylum Arthropoda; class Insecta; order Diptera; family Drosophilidae; genus Drosophila; species Drosophila antonietae. The sequence goes on along the minus strand of JAUESO010000064.1, from coordinate 75,480 downwards.
ATCGCATAAAAATAATAAATAAAATTATTAAATTGTTTTAACGAGCAAAAAAAGAAGAGATGTTTTTTGATGAAATGTTTGCGACATTTTTGAGATTCTCAACAAGCATTTCATCGTTCGAAATGTCGACGCCCCGCAGCAATTTCTTGCCGGAAGTGTTGCTCCGATATCACTTTAGGTGCACACAAATATATATGTATATACACTATGTATATATGTGTGTCATGTCTATGTATATCTCTCATCTGTGTCGGCCATCTGTGGGCGTCATAAAGCATCTGCAGCTTAAGCTTATATACGTATATAAATATGTATCTATTTTTTATTTTCTTCTATTTCGATTCTATTGGTTTTTGAGTTTGGCCGAGATTTATGTTGGATTTTTGCAATCATTCTTTCATCGGCTCGTGTTAGTTAAATAAATGTTTAGTTGATTTGCCTTTGGCATTTGTTTCTTTTATTCTATTTCTTGTCGGTTCGCCTGCTTTTTCAGGTGCCCCACAAGCGGAAGCGGGATGAAAAAAAAAAAAAAAAAACACAATTTATGTACACAAGGTGAGGGGATTTGCTTTGTGGCCCATTGAAAAGTCTTTGATATGGAATTTTATGTGAAACTGTGCGTTCGTGTTTCAAATATAATTATACATAATAATGTATATGTTTTTATATAGCCAATAAAGCAGCTGGAGCACAGGAACATATAGAATAAATGTAATAGAAGATTTTAAAAATTGAGAATTTTCTTAGGCGTCAGATAATAAAATCTATTTAAGATATTTTTAAAATATATAATGCATATAATGCATAAAAATAATATTCAAATTCGAAAACTTTACAATTGAATATTCGTTGAAAATTCTAAAAAATCGAATCATCAATTTTAATTGATAAGAATGAACTGCCTCAAAATTTCAAACTATAATGATTGCCTGCAATATTTTAATAATTTGAAAATTATTATCTAATTAATTAAAAATTATAATTATAAATTATGAGCTCTTACTATAATACAAAATAATATAAGCTTTAAAGCGACAAGACAGGGTCGGACAGACAAACAGAAAGACAGACTGCCGAACGGACCTAGTTACATAGACTCAACTCATCCTCGCTTTCTTCTGTCTGTTACATATATTTTCACAGAGGAATTATAGAAAATGGGAATTTCATTTTCAATGGTTACACAGGGTATGAAAAGATATACAATTTTTGATATTCAATTCAAAATATATATTAAGCCCAGCCAGCTGGATGTTATTAAGAAATCAATTTCCTACTTTATTGAATATATCATCAAATTGCTATCAGCAATATAATTAATGCATTCGCCACGACAGCAGCACTTGCTTAAATATCTTGAAAACTAACCATAGATTAGTTGATCTCTCGCCTAGACATCACATTTCAATTATAAACCATAAATCCTGTAACTAACTAGGCAGCTGCCTATCTTATTGCTCCATTACCACACTTTATACTGCACTTTCTCTTCGGATCCTCTGCACCACATAAATTCAGCCAATTGCCGACATGTGCTACCGTCAATTGAGGTAATTTGTTATCGAGTGCCTAAATCTTTGACTGATCAAAGGCTCTCGAGTTCTAGAGAGATTTAACTTTAAGAGCTACCAATTCACCGACTAATAAATTTGCCAAATAAAACACACACAAATTTTTTAACGAGCAATAAAAAGAAAAGAAAAAAAACATTTAAGTAAATAAGTATGCATTAATTGGCAATAAAGTTGCATTGCAGCATCTTCTGGATCAACTTAGAGTTCGTAAAACAAATTCAAATCGAATAGATATAAATCTTGGTCTGCTTTGTGTGCAGCGCCCATTAGACAAAATTCATGGTTAGAAATGTGCTAGAAGATCTAGCTGAATCTTCTTTGTTGCCTAACTTGGATCAAAGGTGTCCCAGGAATGTGGTAACGGTCGTGGCAACAGCAATGTCGTTATAGCCTTACGCGAGAGTAGCAGCGCTTCTGCCAATACTGGTCCAAAAGCTTGTGACTGACAGTTATGGATTTATAGTGGCAGTTAGTCTGTGTAGCGTATGTCTCCCTCCCTCTCTCTCTCTCACACTCTCTTGTCTCTTTCTTAGTGGTTCTGGCCAGTTTTAGACACGCTCGCTACAATGTCACTGAGTCACAGAGGCGCACAACATGAGCCATTTATGGTCAGAATTGCAATTGACACAGCTACAACACCGTCTTTACCAGCTAAGGTGTAGTAAAAGTAGCTGAATCGCTAGCCACTTTAACTGAGAGCTTTTCGAAGTAGTTTAAGGTTTTTATGTGACATTTGACAGGGTTTATTGAGACTTAGGATTACGTACGCACACGTAGGAATATGTCTAGGACATTTATATCCAAGATTTGACAATAAAAAATTGAAAAAAAAGAGAAGCTGTTATTAAAGTCAAAATATAGGGCAACATTGACAGCAGACAATAAATCAGAGATTAATGTCTAAGAAATTTATGAATATTTATAACATAGATAATAGCATGAATTGGAATTTAGTTGGCTATAAATAAATTTAATGTTTATTTTAAATTTAAATTTAAAATTTTTAAATTCATCTTATAATTATTATATAAATTGAAAATATTATTTAACAAAAGATTGGGCTCATTAAAAAATTTAGACAGATAGATTAAATATTTTTCTAATTTTTTAAAATATGACTTTTATGAATGTGTCTATATTGGATATTCAAAATTTAATATAATAATTTACAAATAAAAAAAAATATTAAAATAATTTATTGAATTAAAAATTAAATTAAATTACAAAAAAGAATAAATAAAATATATCTACAAAATAAATTTATTTATTTTCAATTCTAGTTTGATCATTGATTCTTCGTTCATCAAGGCGAGACAACTTAATCTTTTTCTGTTATCTGATTTATTTATAAGGAATACGTTATTCAAAAACACATATCTTTAAAATAAATATATTTCTATGACATTTGTTTTTTATTAGAATTTTAATTATGTTCAAATAAACCTCTTTTTTATTGTTCATTAAGTTTAAAGTTTAAATACATTAATCTTGTCATATCTCGTTCATTTTATCTCATTTATTCCAAAGAATTTTCAAAGTTTTCAAAATTGATAAAACGATTAAAGCATTTAAGCATTAGAGATCATTGGCAATTCCCTCAGTCTTTTAGAACTCAGGTCATGCGCAATGCGTAAAGCTTCTCAATTGCTCATTGAGACGTATAAATAGACAGTTCACTCGGCTACTGACAGTTTGTACGCATTCGCTAAGAACATTTCCCACCAAATGTCAACCCCGTAATCCCCAAACCTCAGGCAAATAAAAAAAAAAAAAATAGACACCAAGCCGTAGCGAGCCCTATATACACATAATCCTCGGACCCAATTTTATTAAATACATTTTAATGCCTTTAGATATATATAAATGTGTCTATGTATTTGTATTTTTTTGTATGCCTGCTTCACACATCGATCTCTGCCCAGCGCCCACGCAGTCAGCATAAGTCCAAAATGACAGCACGTCGCCACGGAGACGCCGCCATATCAGGTTAATAAAGCACACAAATCAAAAACAATGATGCTGTGGCTTATACGACAGATCGTATATGCATATACATATATGTATATTGATTGACATTTAATTAAGCAAAGTCAAATACACACACGGAAGCCGCAAATGACGACCGCAGCAACAGCAGCATCAACTGAGCTTGTCACCCACTAGATCGGGCTTAGATCTAAGAGATTTTGAATTCGATCGAACAAGTTTGTCGACCGCATAATAAAAGGCGTAGCCCGTTTATCATCAGTGGAAATTTGATGCTTATCGCAAAAGATATTCTATCAGATCAGATTGTTCGTAAACTGATGGACACCCTAAGTGTTACACAACTGGACACATTACAGAGGGTTGCCACTGAGGTAGCAAGAGCTGGATTTGAATGGCGTGAAATGATTCATTTTATGAATTTATTTATTTATTGCGCATGAAATATGACAGCTAATGATGTGTGTGATCAAATAATATATGAAATTAATTTGCTTTGTCAATATTGCAAGCCAATGCAAGCCAAGAAGTAACTCAAAATAGAAATATTAGTCATTATATTTTATTGTAATTGATGTAACTAAATTTGTGTAGCTAGTTGTTGAAATTGTGAGAATTTTAATGCTAAAGATTCATGGATAGATATTCAAATTAGATTGTATCTAATCTATTGACCAATAACAAAAATCAAAAGAGGAATCGATTACAACCTCTAAACTGCATGGAAATCTCTTTAGATTTCTTGAGCTTGAGTAGAGAATAGAATAGAATAAGAAATAAATAATTCTTCTTTTAAGCTAGACAATAGACAATAGGACAATTGCAAAGAACAAAACTTTTACAATTCGAAAGAATTTTAAAAATTTATCAATCAGAAGAATTTTCCTATAATCAAACTTTTACTACAATGTTATAAAAAAATGCTTTCATTTCCTCTTCTCATCTCATCCATAATTCTGTTTAAAAACTAACTACTTTTCCATAACTAATCGCAAAGTAGCACACAAAAATAAATAAAGTTGTATTTATGTTTGCTAATAAACATAAAACATACTTATTCTGGGTGCAACAAAGCACAATTGCGCCTATGCATGAGTCATGTCCATTAAAAGTTTGGGACAGCCCTCGCATGGCATTAGAAATTCAAATATTTTGACTGTTGCATCGTTCGCTAGCATGCAACATGTTGCCTGTCCCCCAGGGCGATGAAAACAGCGCAAAAAGCGATCGCTGGCTACTGCGCATGCGCCGCAGCAGCTGCTGCCGTTGCTGTTGCTGTTGTTGCCGCTGCTGCTGCTGTTGCTGCTTCAGAGCTGTCGCGTGTGGGTAGGACAAGTTTTCGCGCTCGTCGTCGTCTTAGTCGTCGCCGCAGGCGTCGTGTCACTGAAATCAAATCAGCCGCGTTTAAATGCTCAGCCGAAAACTCAAACTCAAACTCAAGCTCAGCTGCGGTTGCTGTTGCTGTTTGCTGTTTGCTGTAGCGGCTCCCAACTTCATTTTCAACTATACAACTCCAGTTCGAGGCACTGGCAAACCTGCTGTCAGTTGCTGGTTTGACACGGAAAGCAACGACGTCGGCGCCTACGCATCTGAAGACCCGGCCCCAGACTTAGTCCCCAGAGAGCAACAGACAGGGAGAGAGAGAGAGAGAGACCCAACTAAGGTGTGCTTAGGGAAATTCTTCAACGGATTTTCATTTAGCTGCAAAAAAAAACTTTCTTTGATTTTTGTCCAACCTATATATATATATATATATATTTCATTTGGAGACCTCGTTTGGATTTAATTGAAAACCGAACTCATTTTACGCGCTCTCTTCGCGTGATGAATCGGTCCATTATGGCACGAGCATAATAGATTTTTCTATACCTCACTTCCGGCGCAAGTTGGAGTGGAATTTTTATAAATTTGATGCCTTCAATAGCACTTGACTTCGGCATTACTGTATTTATGTATTTCCCAACCGCTGTCCGCATATCAAAAATGAGCTATTTAAAATTCGGTTTTCCATAGCGAGAAATATGCAGTAGTTGACAGCTGAAAAGTTGGCCATTCAGCCATTACTCAAACGAATTTAACACTCTTTTACAAAATATTGAAAGGTCTGTCAATTATATGTATTTAAATGTGTGTGTTCATATATATATATATAAGTGTGGTGCTGATTTCTGGTATGGTAATTGCCGCCTGCCAAGCGGTTCAATCAAACATCAAAGCAATAACAAAATGTTGAAAATGAAAAAAAGGTGCGAGAGGTGTTATATTATTTAAATGATGCAAAGGTATGAAAATTGTATACCAAATATGATCGATACATTTTTCAAGAGCTTCAAAAATATTTTAAAAATAATTAGTTATTGTTCAAGTAGTAGATCTATATATATATATATATATATATATATATATATATATATATATATATATATATATATATATAGTCTATACAAACATATTGTTTCAAAAATAAAAAATTTAATTCAAATTAAAATTTAAATAAAATCTTTACAATAAATATATGTTAAAATACAAAAATACTTTCTAAAATATTCAAGTGGACTTTTCTATTCATCAGCTCTTGCCTATTAATCACATATCTTTTATATGAACTAAAAAGATTCATTTCCATTTTAATTGTTGGTCGTGAATCAGTTCTAAAATTCATTAATAAATAAAATATAAATAACAAAGAAAATTCCATAACAATTTAAATACTTTACATTCCGCATTTATGCACATTAACATTCTACAGATCTATTATTCAGCAGCATATAAACTGTCTCGAAAAAAACATATTATTATGCCATAAAACAGACAATAGAACTTGTCACAAATATGGCTGCTATATAATCATGTGATTATCTCGGCTACCAGGGGCCACACCCAGTCAAATCTTGATTTGCATTTCTGCGCAGAATATTTAAATGATTTTATAATTCCGTTAACACCGAACCGCAAAATTGGTATACAGCAAAATTTTACGTTTAAAATTTAACAGATCTCATCATCAACTGGTTATAAATTGGCGCCACAAATCCTCAATCCAAATACAATGCTTGTATTTTGGAAACCTGTCAAAACTGTTTAGAATATGCTTAAACTGTAATTAAGCCAAAAAAAAATAAAAAAAATCGAAAAGCTATTAACTTATTTTGATGAGCCATTATAATGAAGTTTCGCCTCAGACGAACTTGAATCACATTTGACGCCGCCAGTCCAAACAAAGCGCTTGAGTCAACATTGTGCTGCGGGTCAATTTGAATTACAAATTTGAATTGGTGCTGAAATGCAGTCAACAGAAAGCATTCAGCAATCTGTAAACCTAATTCCAACTAAGGCCTGAATCAGCCAAACAAATTAACAACGACTCTTTCCAGTGGACGATGCGCTAATTTGTTGCCACAATTTTCCAGCTGATTTGCATTTGTTTATGAACTCATAACGTGGCAAGCGGAAATTTCATTAAAAGCAATATTATTTATGTTTTAATAATGCCACAGTTACTGGCCATATATGGCAAGATCTGCCAACCACAAAGTGTGTAATATATTCAAAATAATAAAATGAGCAGCTAAACCAGAGGCCAGAGACTGAGGAGACATCGTCGACGGCAGTTATAAATTGTTATGGTAATGCGTTTTCCGTGGGCGTTTTTTAATTGAATTGAAGCTGGAGCTCAAGCTAAAGCTGAAGCTGAAACTAACAATCACAAAATGGTGAAATCTAATAAATATATTATATATTTAGATGTATATACAAAAATATTTGGACTGACTAATTAGGCAAGTCTCAACTCAAATTAAACAACAAAAAAATGAAAACTAAATTTGACCAAAAAAGAAAATTACGCCCTTCTGTGCAATTCTCATGCATTCAACTGGAGCTAACTTTCTTTACCCACAATCTAATATCCAGACTTAAGATCTGCATTTTTATACTAAAATTTATGCCAATAATGTTGCTTCACAAATATTGCCTCTCTATGCAATTCTCATAAAGTCAAGTGAGGCTTGCATGTAATATATATGTTCAAAACTTAATTTTCACATATTTACACACACTCTTTCTCTTTCTCTCTTCAACCCACAACAATAGAGGCTATAAACAAGTCCGCATTTGGTCAGTTTTTATTCAGCATTCGTGTGAAGCAAAGTGGCAAACAATTTGCCATACCAAAAAAGGAAATGCCAAACTAATTGTGAATGCCGTAAAACATTTAAATATAGCTGACAATTATTTGTATGCTGTATGAACTTTTATTTGGTTCTCAGCTCTTTAATATGCGACTCATAAGCTTCTAGCTACTTTTAATAAGTGTGGATAGTCTGGTAATTAATAGATTATGACTAGACTCCGGTATTTATGGCGCCAATGCAGATAAGACTTGAGATCTCATGTAGATTAATGTGCAAACGTTGCGGCCAACAGCCGATGGCCGAATTGGGTGTGTCTAATTAATATGTATCGATTGTATTTGAATTACAACAACAATTAGCATGATTTATCGATAGATACGAAGGCGGTGAAATGGAGTTTTCTAATGCCGCATAAATATATTCATAAATTGGTCAATTAATATGGCTAAAATTACAGCAAGATGTGTGTGTGTTCAAATATAAATCCATACATATATACATACATTAATGAATCATTGAGCCACTTCAAATGCTATGCGAGCTCAAAGACAAGCTACTTAATTGCATAGACCTTAAGTTTAAGATAAGGCAGCATATTAAATGGAATAAATAGTTATGTTTAAACTCATGGAAAAATAACTTGAATAGAATTAGTTTAAAGAGCTGAAAATCATAAGAAGATAGACAAACAAATGTTTGCCAAATATTGAAAAAACAAAATTAAATTAAATTAAATAAATACAAAAAATACAATATACAAAATCTTGTACCTACATTTAAAGCATTTATTTTTTTTATTCATTTATTTTATTTATTTATTTACTTATTTATTTTATTTTATTTATTTTTTTGTTTTTTTTTGTTAGACGATTGTAATTAATTAAATTTGATAATCAAATTTTCAAGAAGATAAACATATCGTTGAAAAAAAAAATAGACAAACTTGATATTACTATAATAAGAAACTACGCTTTAAGGAAAATTCTAATTTGTTAAACTTCTGAAAATAGATATGTTCAATTAATTCATTTAAATATTCAGATTGAGCAATACAAAAAACAGCTTGAAAACAAAATTTGTTTTAATATATAAATATATAATTAATTGACAAAATTATAAAATCAGACTAAGCTAATAAAAACAAAAAATAAAATAAAAAATATTCAAAATAAAAATAAATAAATATAACCCAATTAACAAACAAAATTTTAAAAATAAAAAAAAATTTATGAAAAGAAAAGAAGATAATTTTAAAACTAAACTTTTGTATGAATTTTGAATGAATAAAAATAAATAAAAACTAAATTTAATATGAAAATTAAATTAATTTGCTTTAAAAAATTAAAAAAAAAGAAGAAAAATTTAATGTAAATAGAATATTTGATATATTAAATGTATATAAATGTATATAAATGTATTTATATTTGTTTATTTTAAATTAGTATTTACATTATTGCAACATTTTCTTTAGCTCAAAATAATATGAACATAAATTAACTATAATATATTAACTTTCAAGCCAACATAATTATTTAATGACTTAAATATCGCAGTTCTTTTCATTCGTATAAAGTTTAATTATAATTGCGCCTGTATTTAGCCTCCCATACAGCAGAGCTGCGGCGTCTGCTGCACCCATGCACTTGCTGCTGTGGCCGCGCCTGCTTAACCTAGTTAACACCGTTTTATAGCCTTCACACTCACCTCTTTGTCAAGGACGTTGCAACGCCAACGTTGTTGCCGCGTTTTCTGTTTGCTATTGGCCACTTGGGCTCTCAACAGCGCTGTGGCAGCTTCTTGGTTGCACTTATTTCGGACAGCTCCTTGAGCTTCAGCCACTTGCTGCTGTCAACGCGTTATTTAGAATAACAACAACTTAAGTTATTTTTATGGATCTTGCCACACTCAATTTCCGGACTTCTATGTATGTATGTATATATATTTTTTCATATATAAATTTGGTTGTTTGGATGTATTTTATGCACTGCTGTAAGATCAAACAAATCGGATTGAAGTCTCTCCTCACACTATATGAAACGATAATAAAAACGGTTGCATTAAAACTTTTAAAACCCTTTTCAAGAAACGACAAACATAAACAACAAAACACACACAAAAACACACAAACAACACACGCGAAGATCTCTGCGATTGATTTTATTAGAACGAACGGCACACGCGACGACCCAAGTATCCAACGATCCAACGATCCTCCAGCGATGGCAGCAAATGCACAACTAAAACCTGGAGACCTGTGGCTGCTCTGCTAGCTGTGGATGATGTCTCGTGTAGGCAGGCAGGGCACCGGTGTTCGTGCTAATAAAAATTAAAACACTTTTATGCCATTAACAACAGGAACGACAACGCGAACCGAAGGCGCTGCCAAACGAAATGAAAATGATGCTCAATGGGGCCAGGCAGCGCGAGGCGTATGTCAGAAAGCGTCGCGTTGACAATTAAACAGGCAGACGGCAGGCATTCACCGCCTCTTTAGATTGCTGTAATAATTATTCTAATAACAACAACAAACGAGCGACACTAAAAGCCATCATAGATCACGATCTCAAAGAAGCTCGGAAGCGCGCGCGCGCACGAACGTTCGTTTATATTTTTATTGATTCTCGATGAACGCGCGAGTTTTTATCTGTATTTTCGTTTACCTCTACCAGTTGTACCGTCCTGTTCAACGTGCAAACGCACACTGAAGGGTAGCAGCAGCGACAGCAACATCAAAAGCAGCAACAGCAGCAGCAGCGGTGGCAGCGGCAGCGACAGCGACGATGAAAGCAGCAACAGTTGTTGCAGTCGTCGTCGCCTGATTGCAGTTTGTTTTGTTCTCAGCTGGCTGCGTTGTTGTTGTTGGCTGCTGGATGATGTTGCTGTTGTTGTTAACTTGTTGCCGTTTGTGTCGCGGTGTTGTTGCTAGTGCTGCTGCTGCTGCTGGGAGAAACGCGTTCAACAGAGCAGCAGCCGTAGCCGCAGTCGCGACCACAGACGCAGCCGATAGCATTTTGTCTTCGTTTGTATTTTTCTTTTGACGCGTGAGTAAGCTAAGACGCCCACGTGCAAATTTGCGTAAGCGACTAAGCGAGTAGAGTTGCCAGATTGTTAATAACTTGTTTTGAGTGGTTCGCGGCATGAGTGAATTAGTAATAGAACATAAATCGAAGATTCTGAAGTTGATCGATAGCTAATTGTAATGCATCACAAACTAAGTAGGGAATGTCCTAATTGCCAAAATATCATATTTTTAAAAGCAAAACAATATAATAATTATTTGACTTGCTGATCTGCCAATTAGCGATGCAACATTCTTTTTATATATTACAAATAATCCAACACATTCGCCATCCAATTAGGATGTTTGGAAGCGTGAGTAAGCAAGGACGCCCACGTGCAAATTAGCATGACTAAAGAAACGAGTGTTGCCAGATTTTTGAAAACTTGTTTTGAGCGCCTCGTGGATTAAGTGAATTAGAAATACAACTTGATCGATGGCTAATTGATAAATAATTTACATCATGCTGATTTTCTGTTGTTTTAAGCTTGTGCGTTTTTCTTAATGAATAATTTATGGATTTAGCTTGCGGATCTGTCTAATTTCTCATTTAAAGTAACAAATTATTCTCCATTTACTATCCAATTGCCCTAAACACACAGACGTATACCAATAAAGTCTGCTCTTATTTTGAAATCGAACGCCAACAACAATGTTGCCCTTGCTCATAAAGCACATTCCCAATAAATACTCGGAACCCTTTTTTTATGCATTCAGCCTTGCCGCATTCCCCACATAGTATCCCGGGCCGACGTAAAAGCTGGGCACTTATAAAAATGCCCAGAAATGGGCCCCATAAAATTCGGCACGAACCGTGCACAATCATTAAAGAGCCAACAAGCGAGCAACACTCGTTAAAATCAAAAACACCCCAGACCCAAAATAGTGTTATGTCCATGTGGCACCTATTAATGGCTACTTATGCAGTACAAGTGTTGACGCCGGCCTCTCCCCCGTCCCAGATCCATACCGCCGCCCTCTATCAATGTGACGGCAAAAGTGATGCGCAGCACGTCAGTAGCTGGCAAAGAAAGCAGATCTTCAGATCTACCAGTTCATCATTATGTCGCCAGCCATGTCAGCCGAGCTGGCCTGGCCTGAAGCATTATGCATATATATCATATAGAGCACACCCAGTTCCCAGCAGAGCAGATTCACATCTCAGTGTTGTTGACTGCATTTTTTTTTTTTTTTTTTTTTTTGTTTGGACACGACGACCACTTGCTGAAATTTCATTATGTGCGTGATTTATAAATAAGCGGCGAGCGGTGTGCAGCTCGTTGAGATCGGATGATGTTGTTGTTGTTGTTGTTGTGGTGCGCAGCATCAGCAAGAGCACGGGCACGACCCACGCACTTTGGCGGCGCTACAACTCAGCTTGCATGTCTGACTACCCCTTGGTTGTTGGCTTTGTTGTTGTTGTTGTTGTTGTTGTTGTTGTTGTTGTTGTTGTTGCTGCAGTTCATTTCGTATTAATCATAAAATTGTATTATTAACATGTTTATTTTTCGATCTTCAAAGTTTTCGATTACACGCATTCCTCACTTTATTTGCGGCGCTCTTGCGCGTGTGTGCGTGCGTGTGTGAACGTGACTTTGCTGTGCAGTGTAACGAAAGTGAGCCACTTTCTAACACTGTCCGCTCACTCAGGAAATTGTCTTTTATGCCTTTTTTTTTTACCATTAATTGGGTTACTCTCAAACTGGTGCAGTTAAAACTGTCGCATCGGAAGGCGCGCGCGTAGGCGTAAGGCCATCATACAAAGAGCCAAAACTCCGTTGTAAATGTTACGACCGGACAAATTAGTCAAAAAAAAGAGAAGGTCTAGTAAAGGCTTAGCTATAACTGTAGACGCATTAAATGTAAGATAAGTTACCATTGCAATGCACTAACTGGTTGATTGGCAAAGATTGGCATAAATAATAGATAAATGGATTATTGAGGAACATTGAAGACATAGGTGAGGCAAAAAAAAGGACATATACTATATGCCTCATAGGAATTATACAAATATTTTCCAGGAAGAACATTAGTAACTCATACCAAAACTTAAATTCGCATTTTAAACTGAATATTCTAAATTGGACTTACTAAAATCAAATTTTAACAAAAATAACAGTCCTAAAATTAATAAAACTAAAAAATTTAATATAATCTAAAGGCTAGTTAGTTGTTGTATACCGATAGTCAAGGATAAGAATAAGAATCTTTACTCTATGATTTTGTTTCCATATAAACCTTCCTTTCGTAATAGCTGCTTTCTTAAAGGTTTATATATTTTGGTATAATTGAATGAATTGGATAGACGCTAACCTGATGCTGCAAATTAAAAAGAAACGAATATGAGTTTGAAATACGCTATCCGAATCATGAGGCTTATAATAATAATATAATACAATATTTAATATAATGAAAATATATCTATATACATATGTATATGTTGTTGGAAATGTAGAATTCATTTATATATTTGTAAATGGTAATATTTTAATAAAGTATAATGTATTTTATTTTTAACCCCAAAATTGTAAAGCAAAAATGGGAAAACTGAAATGCACGCCGAAACAATCTAAGGTACTTTATTCTATTTTATGCGCCAACAATTTTCGTTTACTAATTTTTCATCTCTTGTATATTTATGATTCATATAAATTTTAGATGAAATATGTTAAACTATAGAACTTTAGATGAGCTCTAAGACTAATGCTAACTCTCTATAAGTTACATACTAATATTCCTAAATGACTACAAAAAGAAATTTAGATTTCAGCTAATCATTAATTTTCGACCATTTTCAATTTTATACCAATTTTCCTATATGCTTTTCCAGCAATAAACGATTTCCCTCTATTTATATTTTCACGTGCTCTTCTTTATATAGAGTCTCATACTTCCTCTACTTCGCACACTTGCGCAGTTAGGTAAATAAGAAATAAAAAACTAGTTAAAGGTCAGTCAATATAACTCCCGAGTTTGCCCTCAAATGGAACGAGTTTTCTATTCAGCGCATATCTATGTCTAATAAATATTTAAAAGCGCACACACACATACGGACACACACGCTTACGATTGACTATATAATTAACGTCAACGCTGGCTATAAAGCAAATGATTAACGCCGTCTTTATGAAAAGACCCAATGCAAATAAAGCCAGAGGTCTATGGCTATGGCTAGGGTGTAGCCTGGTAGACCTGATCATTAATTACACAAATCGAATTGTTGTTATTCTTTTTGTTCATTTTGTTGTTATTTGCTATTTTTCTATAATTTTACATATGATATTCTGTGTGTTGTGTGTGGTTGTTGTTTTTGTTTTTTTGTTTATGAATAAATTAATTTAAATTAAGCAATAAGCCAACTAACTAGAGTATCTAATATTACGCGCTATTACGTCTTAAGCGTATTTTATGATAGCTTTTTAACATTTAACAGGCCCCGTATCGATCGTGCTTTTAACATTTTAATCTATAAGTTAAATGCAAAAAAGAAGAAGAAGCAAATTAAGAAGCCTTTTGTTCGGAGCCGCATCAAACGTTTAAACGGTAGCAACTCTTAATTAACTCATTTGCTGTCATTGAATCTGTGCGCCAGATACCCTGTAATGTCTATGTCTCCTTCTCCGCACTGGCCGCATCCATGGAGTCGCCACAACTATAAGTATATATTTATTTATATATATGTATATTTTAGCTTAGTCTTTCGAATTGTTTTTGTATGCTGCTTATGATGATGAGTTGACACAATGTGATATATGGGTTTTTAAGTGGATCCGAAGTGTCAGCAAGTGACATTAGCATAAGCTAATATTTGGGCGGGGGTTAATGTAGCTACTCAAGGTCAGCCTATGGACAGAGGTGCAAATAAACAGATATTCATTATATATGATATACATATATGCATTACATAAAGATAAATAATACTTTTATATTTTCAATTGAAAAATAGATTTATATCTACGAAAAACTCGGGGAATCAAATTGTCCTATAACAAATATTTCTTGAATATAAAACTTCGATAGTTCACTATATTATTTATGATAAGGCTGATAGTTCGTTTTACTACCTATGTCATCGGGTCAACTAAACAAGTGATAAAACCAGATCACTATCAGAGAACACTTTAAATTAATGAAAATTAAATCAATAGCTATAATAGAGATTAGATGAACATCAAATTCCACTCACGGAGTTTATCTGAATTAATGAAAAATGCCATATGCTTGGATATAGATAATTCAATAATAAAGTTGCTCCTAGATTCCGCTATAATTAGATGAAATAGGTCAAATAAAGCTATTCAAATTTTACATTTGAAAAAGTGTTACTTAGCAGTCAAGACAATGTTAAGCAAATGTAAACTAAATCTCAATTCACATTCCATTCATTAAAGTTAATCTGAATGAATGAAAAATGCAATATGCTTGGATATGGGTAAAGCAATAATAAAGTTCCTCTCAGCATCGATAATTACAGCAATTAAAATTGTACATTAACAAAAATGTTAATCAGTATACGTTAAGTAAATGTAAATATAATGTTGCTAAAGGATAGTTATGAAACCTGTAAAGAAAATTAGTTTGAAAGTAGATTTAGTATGTTACTTTAAGAAGACAATAAGATTTACTAATTGAAGCAACTAAATTGTTTTCATTTTGAGGGCTGAACATTTTCTTCAGACTTCAGAAATCTCAGAAAAATAACAATTATGTATAGAATCTGTACCTAACTCTGAAATTGCCTAAGTACAAAAATTTATTATAAAAAAAAAAAAAAAAAAAAAACAAATTCCTTTCATCTAAAATTCGGAATTCGGAAATCTCAGAAGAATAACAATTTGACTTTAAGATATAGCATTTCTGATTGCTTACTCAAGGATTCCCGCTGAGCTACCACTTGGGCTTGGGCATTGCACAACGCAAATTCCAGACTGGAGTACCCATATAACCCATTAACCCCATGCGCAGCTAACCACAAATTCACTTTCCTATTGTGGCTAAATAAGGCGAGCGCGAACTACGAACCACGCAATCGAACAGGTCTCGCGTATTTAGACCGCAACATAAAACCTGCAAATTTATGCCGACAACTGTGCGAAAACCTAAATGAAAAGTGAAGTTGATGATGGGGGATGTCATAAAAAGGTAAACGGCAGCAACGAAAGGCGCACAAACATTACTTGAGGCAGATGATGGGCGTCTTTGGCTGCTTGGGCGTCTGCTCCGGGTGTCCGCACTTGACGGTGACAACACAGACACTGACACTGTCGTCATCATTCGTGTCCAGTGGGGCGGCGAGGGGCGCTGCTGCAGTTGGAGACTGCACGTCACCAGCAGCAGCACCAGCGCCATTTGTCTTCAAGCGCACCACATGCGCCAGCTTTGTGGTGGCAGCCACCGCAGCAGCCACCACATTGCCATTGCCATTGGGCAGCGTGTTGATGGGCTTCTGCAGTAACTGATTGGATGAGTCCAGACGATTCGAGAGCGAAGTGTGACGATTGTTGACGGACTGAAAGTGGAAACAACAAAAGAATTAGATTCGGCTTATTAAAAATAGAGAAATAGAGAAACAGAGAAATAATTAAAGAGAGAGAAATAGAGCGAAGGAAATAAATATAAAACTAAATTAAAGGTAGCTCAATAATTTAACAAAAAATTATAATTGAATGATTTCCCATTTTCAATGGGCTCAGGGTATAAAAATTAACAATAAAATAAAATCAAAATTTGAATATAATAATTTTAAAAAATATTATTTATAACAAAAAAATTTTAAAATTTCAGAAATAAAAAATTTAATTTTGAAATAAATAAAAATAGTTCAAAAAAGATTTTTAAATAAATAAAAATAAAAAAACTGCGATATTAAAAAATAAATAAATAAATAAAATTAATTTAGAGAAAAAAATTGAACAAATTTTATATGCATTCTAAAAAAAATTAATTTAAAAAAAAATCTTCTGAACAAAATTTTTAAAAGAAATAAAAAATAAAATTATTTAAAAATCTAAAGTTCCATATTTTCAAAAATAAATATTTATAATTAAAATAAAATAGTTTATACATAAATTAATAGTTTTAATAATAAATACTCATATTACAAAAAATAGCTTAAAAATAATTTTAAAAAAAAAAAAACATAAAAACTCAAAATTGTTACAAAAAAAAATAAATTAAAATAAAGAAATAAATCAAGTAAAAAAGTTCAAAAATAAAGCCGAAGGCCTCTGCCGCAATTGCATTATCTTATAAATTGTTTGTAATTTTATATAATCTCTAACAAATCAAAAATAAAGAGAGAGAAGTCAAGGGAAATCTTCTCTTACCACATTGTTGTTGTTGTTCATGCGTCCACGTATATTGTACAACCCATAGACCAAGGGATTCATGCACGAGTTCGTTGAGGCGAATATGAATAGAGCTTTGCGCACCAACGAATTGACCTTATGCACGGACGTCTTATCCAGCGAATACCACATGCATATGAAATAGTACGGAGTCCAGCAGATGATGAACACAATTACAATCGTAATGGTCATCTTGAGAGTGCGCTTCTTGGCGCGGCTCAAGACGTCGTCATTGGAGCGGCGAAAGCGCTCAGCGATGACATCCTTCAGCACACGCTGATTCTTGCGATAGATCTCCAAGTAGATGGCACCATAGCAGTAAATGAAGGCGATCAACGGAAATGCGTACATGGCACACATTGTGCCGATCTGATAGAGCGAGTTGTCAAAATCGCCGGCAAACGAATGAAAGGTGACGCACTGAAAGTAGCCTTTAACGATCGGATGCTCCTCGACATGGAAGAGAAAGGCCTGCAATGGCATTGACTGACATTAATTGGAATTGGTTAACTACCGTGTGTATTTGGCCCACCTGCGGAATGCTGCATATGACGGAGCCGAGCCAAGCGCAGGCCAACATGATGCGGCCACGATTGTAGGAACGTTGCAGTGGCTTCAAAATTGCATAGTATCTAGAAAGAGAGAGAGAGAGAGAGATAGAGAGAGGGAGTGAATGAGAAACTTAATCGAAATGTTAAGCAAGCGATTGACACTTTGTGTCTGTGTGTTTGTCGCCTTATCTGGCCAATCAATTTGGTCCATTAGCGACACAGTCGAATTTGCCGTCTACTCACCTGTCTAGCGATATGCAGACCATGACAAAGCTGGACAAGTACAGTCCGAACACGCGAAAGAAGCTCATCAGACGGCACATCAGGTCCGTGGAACGCCACTGCACCGTCCAAGCCCACGCAATCTCGAGCGGCATCAGCAGAAACGTCACCATTAGATCGGCAATGGCCAAATGCATTAGCATGATGTCGATACGCAAGGGACCACGTAGCCGACGCTTGGTCAGCAGATAGAGCACTGTGCAGTTCCCAATTGTTGAGATCACAAAGAGTATGCTGTGAATGGAAAAAGGTCGTGGCGATTAATCGGCCAACTGCACGATGGGAGCGACTGAACGACTGAACGAGCGACTGAACGTCGTTATCGTTCGTGGAAAAGACAACCAAGAGTGTGTGGGGCGGGGGCGGGGGCGTGGCTTGACGTTGCGTGGGTGCCATTCGGCTGTTTGATAAGTGGGTCATACGAATTGAACAGAGCAGCGAATTCAACTGCAATTCAAGCGACCTAAGTAAGGAGTGACTATGGAGCTTATCATAATATTTATATACTCTAAAAAGTTTATATCGCAAATGCAAATCATAATGTACGATGCTTATAAGCAACTTTTATGTTGTTGATAAAATATATGATAAAATCGCGGTGCAAAGACCAAAACGGAAATAATCAATAACAATTTTAATGAGCGTCTTAAATTAAACTAATAATTTACTTATTTTCTATATATTTTAAAAGCACTAAAATATTTGTTTAATATTTTTTTAGCTTGTGCAAAACATATTGTGTAATTTTTAAAGTATAAAAGAACAGTTTATTCCTGCAGATATATATATATATATATATTAATTGAATACATTATGTTGTATATGTTATTTAAGTTTATAAGTTAGTCCATCAGAGGTATATGTATAAAAGATATATATAATAAATATAATACATATATATAAATATATAAAAATATTATAAAAAATATAATAAATAATTTAAAAAAATAAATAAAACAAAAATTTTAGAAATATTAAACAAATTTAGTTATATAGTTATTACTCAAGTTTTCAATAAATTTGTTTTATTTTTAAAAATTATTTTAAAAATATATATTATATAATTTTGTTTTATGAATTATTGAATCATTATAGTTATCTTGTCTATAAAATATCTTATAGTTTAGTATCCGTAATTTGTAGAGCATCTCCTAATCGTATAACAAAACGTAATAAGAATTCACGTATTTTAACAAGCGCAACGATTGCCTAATAAAATGCGGTAAACGATGTTAGCTTAGCAAAAATAATTTTTAAGGTGTAATATATCAAAATATAAAATAATGATAAAGAATATGCAAATATGAAAAATATTGGTAAATATTAAAAAATAATATTTACACCTATAAATGGCATATAAATATATATAGAAATGTTAGATTACACAGAAACTATAACAGCAAAGCTCATTGAATAAAAATCTAAATTGTAGATAGAAATATGTTAAAGAATCATGAGATAACCAAAAAGTCTGTTCTCTACTCTACTCTCTACTAATTAAAACTATCAAGTGCGCATAGCTTAGGGTATATGCTAGTCGAATCACAATTTCATACATATTTTTCAACGATTTTACCAAACATTACGATTTTTGCATAAACCATAAACGCCGCAATGTTCGTTCGTTCGAATTTTATGAGTCGCATTTAAAGACCTTTTAGCGCATAGCTAAAACAAAAATATACTGAAGTTAGACTTGGCTTAATGTAGACATAAAAATTTATAATTCTCCCAAATTGAAATGTCAAATGCAGTTATTATTGTATTTAAATATGATTTGCAGACATAAGCAGCTTACAAAAATATTGTTAATTATCGTAAGCAAGGTATTTAGATATTATTAAAAAATTAATATTTATTATATAAAGATAAGAGAAATATTGTTAATTAGACAAAGTATTAGTAAAATTAATATTTATTGTATACAAATAATAGATAAATATATAAAAAAAAATATAATCAATCATAGTCCAAGCTCGCATTTATTTAATTAATACCACAGAGACGTTGTGATGACTATTTAACAATCATAATTAAATAGCTTACAATAAATAATTTGTTGTTGCTTCTTAATCAATCAACTGTCTAGACTGAATAAAAAGCAAAAAAAAAATAGTTTTATAACCGTAATGATTCTACAAAAGAAAATGAAAAGCCAAAAAAATTAATTATAGCGCTAATGATTCTAAAAATTATTAAAACTATAAAAGTAATATTTATTTAATAATAATTCTATAAAAAAAATTCAATAAAATATATAACACATATTTTTACGAAATTTATTAAGTATTTCTATTATCTATGTTCATCAAGAAAATTCCATTTGATATTTACATTTCCCTTATGAATATTACGTATACGCACATTGAGACTTTGCATAAATTCGACTTAATCATAAGCTAAATAATTCAACACCCGCAACAATAAACACATAGTTGTACAACGAAAAAACATTTTATTTAATAAAATTAAATTCAATTTAAGCTATGGATTTTTTTTTCTTTCGACAAAAAAAAAACTACTTTCTACGGGCTTCTTAGTCAGTTTTGTGAACGTCAATCAGCTGCTACGATCTGTGTAACATTTCGAATCACTCTATTAAAATGAACCCTACGCTGAACCAAAGCGTTCAAATTCCAAGTGAAAAATTATTAAAATCACAGACAGATAGACATGAGCACGACATGATTTATACTTATTTATAACCACATCCACACACCTACACATTGACTGATAAGTTTTTAGAAAAGTGCATAGACAATCGCTGCTTATCAGCGTGACTGTGTGTGTATGTAAGTATATGTATGTGTGTGTGTGTGTGTGCCAAAGTACAACAATACAGGCTTGGGGAAATGTGTGGGTGATCTCACATGTTAAGCTGAGTATAGAAAGACCCATTCCCATTTACCATTTCACCTTCCCGCTCACATTCCCATTTCCCTTTTCTCCTACTCACCTGTAGACTGCAATGGACAGACGATGACCATCATTGAATATCATATCCTTGGACAGATGCATTGTTCCGTTTGTATTATTCACATTAGACCAGTCACTCAATATACGATGATCATAAACAACCTCATTCACTTCGCCAGACCCGGCCATTTTATTGCCCAATAACAACACGCACCGCTCTCCGCAACGATTCTCGTTTGTTTACAAACTTTTGGTGCACGTGAAATTTAGCCAAAATAAACAGTTTCAATATATATTTCACTCTACCATTGATAAGTTGTTAGATATAGAAAGTTATTTGAAAATTTTTCTCCTTTTTTTATACTTTTTTTTTTTTATTTGTATTTTCTAAGAGCGCGCAGTAAATTTTATTTAAAATAGCTATAGTGCAAATATTTTTTTTTAATTTTCTTTTATTTACTTTTTCAGAATCAAAGCGAATTTTAAAATGGAAATAATTTATTGCATTATTTTATTAACTGAGCATTAAATATAAATTTATAGGATTTTCTAGAAAGTGTTTAAATTATTTCGAAACTTTTTGTAGCTTTTAAAAATAATTTTTAAACAAAATTAAATATATAAAATTTAAAATTTCAGCAAGCAAATAAACATTTAGAAACTAAAAAATTTAAATAAATACAAAATGAATATTTGTTGATATATAAAAAAATTTTGTTTCTAAATAAAATCTATTTATGCTTGCTAAATTTTTTATTTTTAATTTGTTGTTTAAATTAATGTTCGGCAATAAATGTATATATATATATATATATATATATATATATATATATGTATATATTAAAAAACAAAGTTATAAATATAAAAAAATAAACCAAAATTTTATCAACCATAAATATATTTTTGATATTTTTGAATATTAGTTATATTTTTATAAAAGTATAAATTTTTCTTCTTTATTTTTATTAAATAACCAAAATATATTTTTATTAATATATTAGCTTGCTGAAATTACGAATTTTTTATATTTATTTGAACAATAATTTAAAAAGTTTAGGCAACTATTTTATTAAAGTTCCCATCAATCAGCTTGACTAAATAAATTTATTACACTTGCTTGATGGCGATTATTTAATAGGTAAACATATTTATAGGTATATATTTATAATTATATTAATTCCTATATACACGTTTGTTTATTATTATTTTGCGTTCCAGCAAATTAAGCTGTGTGTATTTTTTTTTTTTTTCAATACGCTCGACTGCCAACCTTGCTTGATAATCACAAAAACACAAACTGAATCCGACTTCAGCTCTGTCACTGCATCTGTCTTATTGCGCCCTATAGTCTAAAGAGCTAAAGGATAGCCCCATAATGCGTATACATATGTACATACATACGTTTTCTTTCCTCAACTCAATTCGATTAATTAATTTCACTCGTCTATCCCGCTGGTTCAGTATATTATGAATTCATATTTGTTTTTTCTATGTTTATATTATATATATTTTAGTTTAGTAACTTTTTTAATGATTTTGTTTAAAGCTTTATTTCAAATATTGACCTTGAACTAATTTTTTCTCAATCTCTGTCTTTTATTTATATTTGTAATATATGTAAGAATTCCGTTTATGCTGCGACGTTGCGACTCTTGTTTATTATTAATAATGTTCTGTGATGCCTCCTCTGACTCGATAATCAGTTAATCAATTGTGCTCAATAGAGCCCAGACTCACTCAATTGAGAAGGGACAACAACAACGACAACAACATTAAAGATTAGATTACGTCTAACCAACAACAACAACAACAATCGGAATGCCCTCTCCCGTGCATTAATCCTTGAGCAACGAAATAAATGAATTGTTTATTTATTTGTTTTAATCGCACAGTGTTTGTTGGCCTTTTGAACTTTTGTTTTCATGGCTTGTGTTGTTGTTGTTAAAGTCAGAGATAAATAAATGAAATGAGCCAGACAGACATACGAAGGGGGCTCGCCGTTCGGGCAATTCAAAACAATCATCATGAACCGGATAGCTGGCTAATTTTAATCGAATTGTTGGAGGAAACTATATAACTAAATATATACATATATATGCGCACATCTACTTTTATACAGTTATACTAGTATGTTTCTACTGTTTTTACTGTTATGTTGTTAAACTGTAATACTGTTTATATTTATTGTCAAACTGTTGTACTGCTTTATTGTCATACTGTTATACTGCCATACTGTTATACTGTCATATTGGTAGACTGTATACTTGTATAACAGTAGAGCATGTTATATGTTCATACTTTTATTCTATTATTGCTATTACACTCTTAGGCTGTTATAGAACACTTTTTACCTAATGGCTTAATCAAGCGAACAATTCACCTATTTTAAGCGTAATCAATGATTACGTATATGCGATAATTGCTTCCTTTTATTTTCCTGTTTTCGTTTCTTTTGAATACCGTTTTCTGATTTTTTTTTTTCTGTTTCGTTTCGTTCGTGTTTTGCGTTCTCTAAACACGCGCGCGCACCGTGTCCAAGAATATTATAATATAGGCATGTGTATGTGTGTAAATAATATTATTGTGCTTGCCATAAACACAGTTGTGTCAGTGTATGCGTGAGTGTATGCAAGATCTGATAATTTGCACACCTCACGCACCAACACCAACAACAGCAGCAGCAGCAGCAGCAGCAGAAGCCAGCCAACGCAATGCAATCGATCAGTTTACAACACTGGCCACTCACTCACACGTACACACCCACACACACACACACACAGAGCGAGAGCGACGTGAGTTATGTTATCGATATTTCATCTAATTTCGCGGTACTCGAACATCTACTTGCACCGTGCGGCGTACAGGAACTGACTGAATCAAGAGGGCGGCTGCTGTGGCAGCTGATGCTGCGCTGGCTACTGCTGCTGCTGCTGCTGCCGTGAAATCGAAATCTCAACAACAACTGATAATCTAATTTGAAAATAAAATAAAATACTAAAAAAAGGAAAAAGTGCTACACACAGCTGGCGACTCTAACACACACACACAAAGTTGGCAATACCGGCCGGGCATTGATAACAGCAGACGACCCCAAAAAATTGTTGAACATGTGTTCGCCGTGTTGTCCCGCCCGCATAAATTCAATGCGTACGCCACAGTCTGTCAATCTCTCTATCTCTGTCTCTACGTCGCTGTCTCCGTCTCTTTCTCTATCTGTGTGTAATTCAAAGTTCAAAGCTGGTCTGTCTATACAATCGAATTGCCAAAACGCTACGGCGCGCTTATCAACGTAATAAAAACCGTAAAACGCCAGTCGTGAGCGTGTCTCAAAAAAAAAAAATTATATATATAAAAATATATATATTTATATGTATGCACAGTGAAGAAGCTAAAGCTTATCTGCGTCTGGTGGCGGCACGTCTTGACTTTTTCACCAACTTAATGCGAATATATAAAATATATATTTTTGTGATTTGATTTATTAAATAAATATTTGAAATACTGCGTAAATTATCCTTTTCCGGCAACACTTGCGTTTACTTTGGCCGCCCATTGGCGTCTGCTTTGAGCCGTATTTCTGCACTTTTCAAGGTTAACCATTTTGTCCATATTTTTTCCACATATTTCTGTTTTCTCTCTCTCTCTCTCTCTCTCTCTGTCTCTGCTGCTGCTGCTGCTAACCATAAATGCTAAGTCGCAATTTGCCAAACATTTCATTTATATAATGAGCACAAATTGGTCCCAACAAAAAGGATTTCAAGTTCATGTCCATAGTCCACATGACATTTCACAGCCCCCCATTGTATGCTATGAATAATGTGCGAGCGCGAGTGTGTGCAGCTGTTGGTATTCTCTACACACACATAACTATACATATATATCTATGTATGTGTATGTGCATGTGAGCAAGTTATCAAGATGCACCTGCGCTGATAAGGCAATCATTTTGTTCATTTTAATGAGGCAGCGTGTCGAGAGTTCGTGCGTTAAAGAGTTTGCAATTTAGAATTAAATCTATCATTTGATCAACATTAATGCCCGATATTACAATGATAATTATACAGATTTGTGTACAATATTAAAGTATTTCAATCATGGGTATAAATGTTTAAAAAGTCTTTTTTTATAGTGAAACTTTTCTTTCTTAAATTTTTCTTATAAAAATGGATCTAAAATTTTGAGAAATATTTTTTTAGATTATGAAAATTATGAAAAATCAAAATTTATACTAGATTGTTATCACTAAATGCAAATATACAACAATTAATGCACAAACATAAAATTGCAATAGAAGTAAGCAATTTTGCTAATAAAACATACAGCCCGAAAGTATGCTACAGTTTTTGTTAAGAACATATTCTCGATATTTAAATGCTTATGAGGTCTGCTTTCAGCTACCTAATATTTTAATATTTTTTAGTGAACATTCCAAACACAAGTAAAAAGTTAAAACTAAGAAACGACAATAAAGCTAACATTAAAAAATACAAATTATAATAATATAATACTCGTAATATATAACGAATCTTCTAGAGCTACGTAAACTATACTAAAAATAATAAAATAAATTTCTTTTAAACTTATTTTGTTATAGAAAAGCTTAAAACAATATTAATAATTAAAACTGAATTAATATAGATTACAGTGAACATTAAATTAATAATTGTGAAACTCTAAATTTATAAACATTTGTATATAGCAATCAATCAACCAATCAATCGGCATTTTGCTTGTACTATATTATTTAATAATCTTCATCTTAATAATAAAATAAATAAATAAATAAAGAAAATAAAAAACTTTTAAAATTAAAATAATACAAAACTAAAATGCTCAATATAAACATATTATTTTGTTTGTAGCGCAGTGCCGCCTGTTGCTCAAAAAATATCGATAGCATAACGTATACCAAATATCGATTAACACGATTTAGTTCAATTACACACTGCCTCAAATAATCGGAATTAGTTCTGTATTGAATTCCAGCTTCACGTGTTGTATCAGTGCTGATAGATTTTGTTTTTATTAAGAAAAACTAAATGAATTAGTTGTAAAAATGTTGCGAAAATCTAAAAAACAACCAGAGACTGTGGCCGAGAAGGTCAGCAAACTACTCGCTCATCCCAACGATAGCGAAAGTGATGATGAATCCGATATTGATGTGGCCACTAAAGCGCGCGTTGCAGATTTCGAGGATGAATACGATTTGCCCGATGCACGCAGCACGGATTTTCGTAAACGCAATGTGAAATTATTGTCCGAGCAGAGCGAACGATACAAGGGCAAAGTAAGCAGTCGTAAAGAACTTGAAGAGGACGATCAGGAGGAGGATAAAGAGGAGGAGAGCGAGAATGAGAATGAGGATGAGGACGAGGAGGAAGAGCTGCCATATGAGGCGAGTGACACTGACGAGGAAGAAGCAGAGCAATTGAAGGCTTTTAATAGCAAATTGAAAGCATCCAAAATTGCGAATGGAGCACAAAGTGAGGAAGATGATGATAGCAGCATGGATGATGAGGATGGCAAACTGAAGAACGATGACGATGAAGAAGATGAAGAAGATGACGAAGATGATGAGGATGATGAAGATGACGAAGATGATGATGACGATGATGATGGCGACTCTGAGGATGATGCAGTCGATATGAATGAAATCATGTCCAGGAGCAATCAACAAGCCGAAATCCAGAAGGGAATATGTGTACAAAATCAACTACAGATATGGGAGCGCCTCCTGGAGCTGCGCATCAATACACAGAAATTCACAAGCAAAGCGAATCAATTGCCTGCGCCCGAGACTATGAAAGCGCTCAGCGAGAACAATGAGGAGCTGCAAACGGCACTAAAGGAAGCCTGCGAGCGAAGCTCCAAGCTGCTGCATCAATTGCTCGCACTGCAGTCGGCGCTGACGACGCAGCACAGTGAGATGCGTCAGTCCGTGAAGCGGAAACAGCTCCAGTCCGAGTCCAGCTCCGAGTCGGAGCCGCCAAGCAAATACTTTGCGAGTGCGCTGCAAAGTAATTTCGAGAATATGCGAGGCTATCGGAACGAGGTGCTGCTCAAGTGGGATGATCGCACCAAGCTCTTGACACCGGGGGCGGGTACTAAGCGTAAATCCATGCAAGAGGATTACGATGTCATCAAGAAGATCAACAGTGCGCTAGCCAATCGAGGCACACTCATAGAGAAATCACAAACACTCAAGAGCAATCAGCCGCAGCAGCCGGAGCAGAGGCAACAGCCAGAGCAGGAAGATTCGGAATCAACCAACAATAGCCAAAGACAGACACACATCTACGATGATAGCGATTTCTATCATCAGCAGCTGCGTGAACTGATCGAGTACAAGGCCAGCACCACATCTAACATGAGCGACATAACCAAACAGTTTGTGGAGCTGCAGAAGCTGCGCCAGAAAATGAAAAAGAAAGTGGACACCAGGGCTAGCAAAGGCAGAAAGTTGCGGTGGGCATTGAGCAACATATATTGCTTTAACTAATTAATATTATTAACTTGTCATAAAATATATAAATGACTTACCAACATCTCTCTCTCCCCTTTAGCTATGTGGTGCATAATAAGCTCATCAATTTCATGGCTCCTAATGAGGCCAGCGACTGGACGGATGAATCCAAGGCGGAACTGTTTAAATCCTTATTTGTTTAAATCACAAAATCCATGTATATATATAATATATATATAAATTGTTCTATGTAATGCAAAGTAACATAGAATTTGTATAGTGCAACAAATTATTAATTAAAAATCCATTTAAAGAAATTTGCAATGTGTGCTTAAATTGTTTACTATATGGTGTTTTTTTCAGTGAACTCAATATTAATATCAGTTTTCGAGTTTGCTTTTCTAATTTTCTGTTAAGTTTGCCATTAAAGCGCTTTCTGATTGGAAGTTCATCTAACATTTAACAGAATAGGCCTTGGATTTATGCAAAGTAAGAGAATTTATATAGCACAAGAATCGTCAATTATAAAACAATTTAAAGAAATTAGCCATGATGTTGCAATTGTTTAAGGTTCAAGCTATATGAAGGCATTTCTTATTCAATCGATTGGGTCTTTTCCTTGAGACTGCAGTTCCGGCTTGCTGTTAAATTTTCCATTCGACAGTATTCCGATTGGAAAACTCTTCAGCTTTTAGTTCACTTAAAATTTATATGACGAAAAATCAATAGTTTTGGACTGAAAATATTAAAAAAAAAAAAAAAAAAAAAATAATTCCATTAGTTCACACTAAATATGTCAAAAATACAGAAAAAAAGTTACATTAAAATTTAAAAAATTATAATAATAATTGTATATATTCCTAAGCGCTTTGAGACTAAATGCCAAATTCATCGGATTTGTATTTCTGTTTTTTTTTTTTTTTTCATATTTATTTTATTTTCACCAAGTTTGTCTGATTTTTTAAAATTTATAATTGAATTTCATTTCATGAAAATTTTTATATTAGTTTTTTTTATTACTTTGTATTTTAAATAATAATTACAAAATATCATTCTTCACCCTACAGAAATTCATCAAAGCATTCAGTTTTAATCATACTGAATATATATTTTTCAATATCGCCTTTATAATCCGACAAGAATTCATCGATGTTATTAATTGTTAATCATAATGAATTTTATTTTTATTTATATAATGTTTGCATATTTAAAAAAAATAAAAAATGCATTAAAGTTTTTAGTTTTTAATAATATTGCATTTATTTTAATTTCATATTTGTTGCTATTTAAAACAATATCAAATAATTTAATCCCTTTCATACTCATCAATGCCATAAAAAACCCCAATTCAGAAATTCATCAAAGTTTTTAGTTTTTAATCATATTGAATTTTATTTTTATTTATTTCATATGTTTGTTTGCTTTTAACTGCTAAGTTTTGTATGTTCAACATTTGCTTCGTTTATTATTTGATTTTATTTACTTTTTGCTTTAACTGGATAATTTTATTGATGCACAAAACGAACCGGTCAGATTGCATAACAATATGGCATCAAAATAACCGTTTAAGCGTTCTTTCCCATTTAACCGTTTCGGAACGAATAGAGCGTGGGTCTGTGTGTGTGAGTGTGTATCTGTGTGTGTGTGTGTAGAGGGGAAATTGCATATTGATATTATTTTGCTTGCGGTTTTCAAGTTGCATTTGTTGTTCATCATTAGATACACATATGTATAATATACATATCTATTTAGATATATATATATATATTTATATAATTTGTTAATATATTAAACTAGTTTTCCACTTTTGCACGTACATACTTGACTTGGTATTCGTTTAATTTTACTTTGCTAGTTTCGTATTTTCTTATTTGTTCATTTATAAAATAATTATTCTTTATGTGATTTAGTATGCTTCGTCGTCTAAGTCATTGTTAGTTAAAGTTTAATTGCAATAAATAAGTTTGCTCATATAAATTTGCTAATTAAACTTTTCAAATGCCAAGAGAATTATTAACAAATAAAAAAATCCATATGAATTTCAAGACTTTTCACTTACAATGAGTATAAAATATAAATAAATATATATAAATAATGTTTACGACAGTTTTTGAAATACCAAAATTTACATGTTAAAAATACTAGAAAAATGTTCGAGCACATTTTCATAATTGTTCTTTGCTTCTTTTTATATTTATATATAAATTAATTTGTATATCGTCGTTCGTCAGAGGTTTTCGATTCCGGGGACTTTGGATTCATTGTCAAGCTCTCATTAAAAATTAATTAACAATTAGCAAAAATAAGAAATAAAACTATATAGAGCACATAATATCAATTAATTGTTAAGGTTCCTTTATATTGCACTTGAATGCGATCGAGAATTTTTAAAAACTTGCTTTCGACTTAAATGCTACGAAATATTACCACGACACAGACAAAATGCGTACAATTTTGAAAAGTAAAATACTTGGAATACTGGGCAATTGATCGAGATTGGGATGGGTCTTAATGTGTGGAGGCGAATACCGAAAGATACATTAAATACATATACATCATATAAACCTACAGTGAGTGTGTTGTATGTGTGAGTGAGTCGATGTTTTTTTGCTTTGTTTTTCTTCAGAGTTAAGTTCAGAGTTCGAGTTTGAGTGTGGTTCGCGTTTCGTTTAGCTTGCGTGTACAAAACTACCAAATACAAAGTTTACAAAAAATGCAATGAGTCGTGTCTGCTTATTGATTTCCTGTTACAATTTTGTTTACTTGTTTCCCTAATTGTTAATAGAATTCTTCAGCAACAGGGGCAGCCCGGTTTTGGTTTTTGATTTCGAAACAAGTATGGTGGCAGTTTTGGTGCCGCCGGCAGCGCCACTGGAGGCGGCTGCATCAGTGACAGCGGAGTTGGGTCGCGACATGGCAGCGGATTGTAGCTGCCGCTGATGCAGCTCCTGCAGTAGCGATGAGTGTTTATCTAACGCCTGCAGCTGTGCCATGTGTGACGACGATTGCAGCTGTGTGTGTATGGAGGTGACATTGGACAGCGTGCTCTCAGCGTCGGCCGTTAGAAAATTGCTTAAATAGCGTTTGCTAGTTGTTGTTGTTGTCGATGTCGTTGTTGATGTTGTTGTTAATGTTGTTGATGTTGTTATAGTGGTTGCCGCCATTGTAGTATGTTGTTCCTGCGCTGAAACCTACATTTAGAAAACGAAAAAAAAAACACAATAGCATTTAGATAATAATCCAATTATAGTTGACAAACAAACTTCAACCTTTCTGTGTGCACCAAACTCGGCGTCTCAAGTGCACTTGGCAGGATGTATAACATTCTCCATATCCTTTTGCACCGCATACAGCTCCGACAGACTCTTGGCGAACAGCACATTCAGTTCACTCATCTTAGCCAGCTGCAAAACGATTTGACATTAGGCTCTATAGGCAATATATAATATGCTTAATTACAGTTTGATCATTGCACTTTTCACGTAAACTCATATTGGCCGTTTTAAGCTCTATTTCATGTTGCAGCAATTCCGCCTGCAGCGTCTCTGTGCGCGCCTTTAGCGCAGCCACCTCGCGTCGCAGCTCATCCTCTGAGGCACTGCCAACGCCAATGGCAGCTCCACCAGCGCCGCCAACACGCATCAGTTCCATTTCACGCTTAAGGCGTATATTCTCCTCCTTATAGGTGTGCAGCTGGCGCTTCCATTCGTCCACATTAGCTGTCGATTCCTGTGGGATTTGAGAGTGTGAACACGTTACACGTTACACGTTGAGTCAAGCATTAATGTTTCAATCATAATACACACCTGCAAGGCGCTAGTTAGGCGTATATTATTGTTCTTCAACGTGGCCAACTCAATTTCCCATTTCTTGGCATTGGCACAGCTGTTAGGAATACATTTTATGATTATAATAGAACCGTAGAATTTCATATATTCCTCTGTCTCCTACCTCTGTGCCAGTGCCATTTTCAGACGTTCGTTTTCATATTTGAGCTGCTGCTCAGCCGTTGCGCCCGCTCCAGGTCCAGTGTGCATGCCCACAATGCTGCCACCAGAAGAGATTGTAATACCACCGCCAGCGCTGCCGCCTCCGCCTCCGCCTCCGCCACCACCACCACCACTGCCAGCTAGAGTGCCTGTCCCGGCGACCATGCCCATTGTGGGCTGTGGCGAAGGCGTTGCCGATACAATATCTTGCTTGCCATCGCTAGTGTTCAACAGCTTATGCGAGGGGCTATCGGGATTGGCATTCTGTGTATTGGTATTACTTAAATTCGGCGGTTCAACGGTGTGAGGATCGATGTTGGTGTTATCATTTTGCATGGCACCCACAGCACGACCCGATATCGGAGATGTATTCGCCGAGGTGGTGGGCGTCACTGCGTTCGATCCATTCGCTGATTTCATGGCATTCTTGGTGGCCTCCTTAACCTCTTGGAATTTTTCCACAAACTAAGGGAATGGAATTGAGGATTTCCTGATTATTAATAATGATGCAATAATATTCTTAGATTTGCAGACCTTTGTCAATTCCGCCTCGGAGGAGAAGCCCAGTCCGTAAACCGTATTGGCGCGTACATCGCTCCATTGTCCAAACTTCTGGGATGTCTGTGTGAATGTCATGCTGGGCGTTATTGTGGAATTGATGACCGCCTTGGTGCCCTCGACACTGATGATGCGATATAAATTCCGTGAGATGTCGTAGAAGAAACTCACATTGACCGCCTTCATGCTGGCCGTGATCCAGGTGCGTTTCGTCTTTGGATCAATATGGAACACGTGCGCCTGGCAAGTGAAAATCGGTTGCTCTCTGTTTTTGCCAGATGGATGGGTTAAAGGAGTAAAGAAGAAGAAGATGGAAGCGCCAGCAGCAGCAGCACCCACAGGTGATTAATTAAAAATTCCATTAAAATTCTTGCACGTAGGCTTAATATTTAATTTGTAAACGTTTGCTAAGGGGCGGAGGAGGGGAGAGTAAGAAGGAAGTCGCTTGTTGTGCAATAAATACAATATGTGACCAAGTTGCTAACGGTATATTTAGTTCTTTATATGGCTGTGCGAGCTGCTAATTGATATAGGAAATGCGAACAAACTAGGAATCGATACAGTGAACGCTCCAAATGTTGCTCAATTTGCTATATATAAAACTAAATTAAATGCACATTGCATAGGTTATTAAGAACTAATAAAAAATTAAATAAACATGATAATTGATTGATTATTAAGTAAAATTTAATTATTAACATTTATTAAAAAAAAGAATTATTCGAAATATTTGGCACTATTATTAAACCAATTCATATTCTGATTTTCAATAAAAAAAAAAATACTTTAATTAAAAAACAAAATAAAAACATAAATTTTAAAAACAATACAAATTTAATTAAAAAACAAATAATAAAGATAATAAAGTTTTCAGTTAAATAATAAACATATACAAAATATTTGAGTATTAATTTAAAATAAAAAATAAAAATAAATAAATAAAAAAATAACATGAAAATATGAAATTAATTTAGTACAAATTTGTCTTGAAATATTATAAATGGTTTATATAATAATACAACATTTAATTTATTTAATAATTTATAATTATTTAATGATTCATAAAAAAAAACTTTTGCCAACAAATTAAATGAATATATTATAAAATAAATAAATTATTATTATTATGTAAATTAAACATATAATAATTAAATTATGTTATGACTTATTTGCAGGCAAAAGTTTCGCAAAAATTAGCATAGATTTTAAAATTATTAAAATAAATATGTAAACATAAAAAAAACTTATAGTGTTATATTTTTCACTAACTGATCGTTCTGCATATCCATAATTAACCGTAATTTAACAAATGCTCAATTAATTGTTAAGCAACCGTTTGAAGACATAAGCAATCTTTACTGTTATTTTTAATTTTTATTTTCGTCTGTGCAACATAAGCATAGTTCACTGTACAGTTAAAATGCTCTATAAATATGTATGCTCTAATTCATTTACTTTTTCAATATAAGCATAGTTCACTGTACTTTCGTCAATTAAATTTACTCAATTAAATCTTTAGTTTACTATATATTTCAAATGTTCAATAAATTGCCAAATATCACATTTAAGACTGGTCAACACAAGCATAATTCACTGTAAATTTGAAGCAAATGCTAAACTCATTATTTCCGCCGGTTCACTCTTAAGTACATTTCACTGTAATTTTCATATACTCAATCTAATGCTAAACAATTCATTTCCGCCTGTTCAGTCTAGACATAGTTCACTGTAAATTTTTTTTTTCAAATTTCTGTTGAGTGCTTAATCAAATTCTAAACATTTCAGATATCAGACATAATGCCGAAGCTCTAGATAACTAATTGAATATTTAGATAGAATGGCAGCGTAAATATTTATAATTATTTTTAGTATATATCAGACACACGGCTGTCATGGCAACAAACAGCTACAGCAAAGGCAACAACAAATCTGCCAGTCGGTTCAAAAGCAACCAAAGAACATGCATTGGTGCTGGTTAGACATGCTTTAGTTGTTGTTGTCGTTGTTGTTGTTCTGTTTCTTGTTGTTGTTCTTCTTTTTGTTGTTGTTGTAGTTCTTATTGATATTGTCGGCACCATGTCATTGGCATTGTTGTTCTTATTGGTGGTTGATGGTTGCGGTGGAGGTTGTGATGGTGGCAGAGGTTATTGATGGGACGAGGGGTAGGCCGAGGGAGGCGACTCTTGCCTTGGCGACTAAATTGCATTATGCGCTTAAGTGTTCTGTAGCCTCGTTTTGATTTTGCTCAAGTTTACTGCACACACACATACACACAAATGCGCGTACGCACACCAACACCTACACATACACACACACTCACAGCACTCACACGCGCATAATTGGTATCGACGGGCGGCGTTTGCCAGCCTACACACCTACGTATATCATCAATTCAATTCACATTGTGTATATGTCATATATTTACACCTTAGCCGAGAGGAGTAGCAGAAGCAACAACAAATATCAGCAGCAGCAGCAGCAACAACAACAACAACAAGCAGTAGCAGCAGCAACAACAACATCAAATAGCAGCAACAACAACAACAATAGCATCAGCAAGGAAAACGTCGGCGTCGATTTTTCACACAATTTACAGCATTTGAAGTTGTATTAGACATACTTTGCGTACTTACCCCATTTTGTTTGTTAGCTGCGGCGCTGTCGTGATTTGTATGGCAACACGTTAACACTACTACTATATGTTTATTTTTATTAATTATAACACTAAAAAATAAAACATAAACGAGGGCGCTTGCTCTGTGTGTAAAAACTGTAGGCAATGCGGCTAAAACTGTGAGTGATGTTGCTAAAAAAAAAAAGAATTGTGAGCAATGTTATAATAACAGAGCAATGTTGATCATACTGTTATTTATCGATAGACAGCTGATACATCCGATATGAAATGTAATGTTATAAAAAAAAACAATAAATTATTAAACAGCATTACAATTATTTAAACATTGTAATTTTGTTTAATAGCCTTCTAAAATCAATTAAAAATATATCAAAACATTATAAAATAAATTATACATTCCCAAACAAACTAGGTGCCAGACTATCAAAAATATACAAAATGTTGCAACTAGGTGGCAGCATGTACATTTTTACCTAAGTGGCAACCAAAAAAGAAACGAGCTACCTTTTTTCGCACATAAAAATCAATCGGAAATAAATAAAACTTGCTACAATTGCAACAATTAAATAGCTATATATGCAAAAGCTGAACAGCAACAAAAGTTGTTGTTGCTGCTGCTGCGCTGTCGCCGTGCGATCGATCCTTGTTGGCTACGGGGTACGTGTTTGAGCCAGGGAGGAAGGGAGTTTTTTGCTCTTTTTGCATAAAAGCCGTCGCTCTATGCTCGTGAAAAGGCGTTTTACCAATCATTAAACGACCAAGTGCAGCAGCTGTTAACCCGCGGCTCTTAATTTTTATGTGTTTGCTATAATTGGTGTTCAATGCATGTGAGAAACATTAATTTAAATTACAAAAATTATAATATAAAAAAGAAAAAGCTGTACATATGTGTGCGTGCTGGCATGCGTGTATGTATATACACACATAAGCGGTGTGTGTATGTGTATGAGTGTGTACGTGTGCTCGTAGTGAGCGTGTGTGTGTGTACGTGTGTTGCTGTAAAAAAAACTTGTTATCAATGCGGCGCCTATGATAAAAGCCTTATTAGACATGTTCAGTGTGTTGGTCCAATTGGAATGTCTTTAACCCAATACACAGGCGTCAACGACTTGGGTGGGGGGCGGAAAAGTGAGCATAAACAAAAACTCAAGCTCCCAGAGGCGTGGGCAAAATGCGTAGGCCATTCAACCGTTTTAATTGGCTAGCCAGCGATTTAAGGCAAAATTTATATTAACAGTTATTTTTCATTTCAAATTAAATTCCACGCATTTTTATACCGGTTTTTTTTCAAAAATTATTTTGAGCTACAAAAAAAAGTGTTATACCGGTTCAAACCGGTTAATATGACAGATTTGTAAAAGAGAGTTTTGATAAATTTGATGTTCTATATTTTAGATGTGATTATTTATAAATGTGGTGCATTTTACTCTCAGCTTGCGTGCGTAAGCAGAGTTATAAATAAAATAATCTACATTAAAAATATACACATGTATATATGTATTTTAATATAGAAAAAATAAATCAGAACATGTCAATAGTATATTAAATAATATATGATGGATTATAATCTTCAGTGAAATCAAATTTAAGATTTTAAAGCTAACAAGATTAGATTCATTTCCACAGGGACTGTCTAAATAATAACAGATTTTCTTAAAAAAAAAAAAAATAATAATAATAATAATAATAATTAAAGAAAATAATAATTAAATATATTTATATACTTTTTAATAAAATATATTTAATATAATATTTAATTTATTTTATTTTATTTTTATTTAATTTAATAACTTTATTTTAAAAGACCTACATTTTAAAATAACAAGATTAAATTCATATTCATATCTAAAAAAATGTTTAAATAAAAGAATATATATTTTAAAAAATATATAATAATACAAATTTCAAATCAAGAATATAAATGTTTTATAAAGAGTATATATTTAATAGAATATATTCATTTTAGC
The DNA here is from genome assembly GCA_030914385.1 of Drosophila antonietae. Taxonomy (NCBI): domain Eukaryota; kingdom Metazoa; phylum Arthropoda; class Insecta; order Diptera; family Drosophilidae; genus Drosophila; species Drosophila antonietae. The sequence goes on along the minus strand of JAUESO010000064.1, from coordinate 39,021 downwards.
GTAGATCCAAATATATAAAATAAAAATGTATATTTAAAATAATAATATATAAATAAAATAATAATTTATATATTAAATAACAAGTTCTCAAACCATTCTCGGAGAATTGACTCCAAAAATTATTTAACTCCTAACTCTCTCACTCTCTCTTCCCCTTAAATCCATATGAAGCCCTCATCATAATTAAATTGAATTCATTTCCTTTGCAGTCTTACATGCGTGCCCGTGCTCTGGTGGCCAACTAAATAATGTGGAACATGATGTGCGACGTAATGCCCACAATATCGGAAGACAGCATATCGCAGCGCTCCTCGCAGTTCAGCGGCGAAGATGCGAACTTTGAGCAGCTGATGGTGTCCATGCTCGATGAGCGGGACAAGCTGATGGATAGTTTGCGCGAGGCGCAGGAACGATTGGGCGAAACGGAAGTGAAGCTGCACGATGTGGAAAAGGAACGAGACAGTTTACAGCGTCAAATCAATGCCAATCTGCCGCAGGTAATTTAATATAGATAAATAAAAGATCCAATAAAGATTGATCATTGAATGTTTTGCTTCTCTCCAGGAGTTCGCCACGCTCACCAAAGAGCTGACGCAAGCGCGCGAGACTCTGCTGGAACGTGATGAAGAAATCGGAGAGCTTAAGGCGGAACGCAATAATACGCGGGTAAGCTGCTTATGACATAACCTATATTTATAGAATGAACTAAATCGGTATATACTATATAATTATAGCTGCTGCTGGAACATTTGGAATGCTTGGTGTCGCGTCATGAGCGATCGCTGCGCATGACCGTCGTGAAGCGACAGGCGGCCGCCCAGAGCGGTGTCTCCAGCGAAGTGGAGGTGCTCAAAGCGCTGAAATCTCTGTTCGAGCATCACAAGGCTTTGGATGAGAAGGTGCGTGAACGTCTGCGTCTGTCCATCGAGAAGAACAATGTGCTGGAGGAGGAGCTGAATACAACCAAAGAGGAGCTAAACCAATATAAAACTGGCGCCTTGCAAAGCGGTGGCGGCATCAACTCGGCCAGCGGAGCGACCGGAGAAAATGGCATCAAAGAGAAGGTGTGTTATTGTTTGTTATTGTTTTTTTTTTTTATCTGTTTATTCAATCAAGCGTGTATTTCACATTCTATACATTTTTATGGTTGTTGTTGCAGCTGGCAAGCGGCAGCGGCGGCGGGGTCAATGGCGATGCGAGCGAAATAAACGAATATGCGGCCAAAACACACGAGCTACAAACGATCATCGAGAAGCAGGTGAGCAGGCTGCGGCAGGGGTAACAACAACCCATATAACATCATTGCCAACAAGCATCGTGCTACGCTCATAGACATGAGTAGAAATGAGTCACAGCTCGAGTTGTGCTCATGTGTTGTTGATAAAGCAAACAACTATGTATTTCGAATGATGATAAACCTGCTGCTTAGCATAATTGAGGTCTTTTTTGTCTGCTGCAATATAATGCGATTGACTCTTGCTTGATTATCAGCATTAGACATTGATCTTAATATAATTAAATCATGAAGGTTATTTGTGTGATTAGAATTGAAATGGAAATGAAATAACAAAATAGAGCTTTGATAGAAGAAATTAACAAAACTTTAGAATAGGAAACAAATTAAACAATGTCATAAAAATCACAAAATATATTTATATATATTAAATTATATATTAAATATATAAATATTGCTACAATAAAATTTAATGCATAAATAGCTTAGGCTTTACCTTTCATATACATATATATATATTGGAGATCTAAAAGATCAATTCTAAATTAAAATCAAAACACCTTTAAACATTAAAACTCTACAAATGTCAAATCAAAGCTTTTTGATTGAATGTTAATTTTAAAAATAAGCAAATTGTATATAATAATTTTTATTTGTTTTTAATATATAAGAAAAACTTGAATTAGGTATTTTAAAAATTATAAATATTTTAAAGTATAATACATTTAGTTGGTAATTATATAAATAAAATTGTTATATAATTAGCAACTCAGTTTATTCTAATAATCTAAAATTATGAATAATTTTTAAAATAATTTAACATTAACTTTCTCCATTAATAGAACTGTGAATTGTGGCAAAGTTTTAATTAAAGAGTTAACAAAATTTATTCTAATATCTTAAGTCAATTAAGTTTATCATATATTCATATTTATATACTTTGAATAATGTTTTTTAACTTTTTCTCTATCTCTCTCTGTCTAGACCTCTGAATTGTCGCAATGGCAGCGTCGTGTCTCCGATCTGAACAACAAAATCAGTGAGCTCGAAGAGAATTTGTCGCGTGTGCAAAAGGAGCACTGCAAGGCCCAAGATCAATGTTCCAAGCTGCAGCGAGATTTGCGCGAAAATGTGGCACAAAAGGAAGATCAGGTACACTATAGTCAGTCAGATATAAATAAAATAAATTGTTAACATGTATCAAAACACTTTCAGGAGGAGCGCATTACTACGCTAGAGAAACGCTATCTAAATGCTCAACGTGAGTCCACCTCGCTGCACGATCTGAACGAGAAACTGGAGCAGGAACTGCGGCACAAGGAGGCACAGCTAAAGGTGCGTATTAATATAGATGTCAAAGCAATTTATATACATGGAATTGGTTATGGTTTCGAGGCATGGGCGAATTTCATAAATTAAACAAAACACTGCACTGTATACAGCAATCTACCCTACCTATCTATATATATGTATGTGTATTTATACCAAAAAAGAAAACAAAAATTTAATGTCTCATTTCCGCCGATTAATTATTATGTATCACAGCAGTTTATGACGTTGAAAAGCATAAAGTCAGAAAATCATTTTTTTTTTTTTTTTGCTATATGTATGACATCGTTATAGAATGTCAACAAAATTATGAGTATTATTATTATTTAAAAAGAAAAATCTTTAAAAATAGGTTAACAGCTGTTAGCATGTTAAAGTCTACATATCTACTTTTTTCTGTTAATGACATGATAAATCTTTCCCATAGCAGCAAAATGTTATTAACAGCGCAGCAACTGTTGACAATAAAAGCGCAAGTTTTTTAAGGTTTTCTGATCAAATTGAATGTTTTACATTTTCATGCAAGCAAAAACTTCTTGAGCCAGTGTCTTGTTTTCGCCCATGCCTGCTTAAACGCTACAAAACTGTGACTAATACTAAATATTATAATGTACCCTATCCATATTGCATTAAAAAAAAACCATACTAATTCAAATACACCCACCAACCCGAAAACGAAAACCAACAAAAAAAATCGAAAAAAAAACAGCTGCACGAAGAGAAAATCAGCGCCATCGAAGAGAAACTCGAACTCTCTGAGCAAAAGCTAGCCCAACATGCCAAACTGCAGCCGGATATGGAGGAGCAGCTAAAGGCGCGCATGGAGGCATTGACAAAGGTAGGAAATAAGGTATGCACTCGAACTAATATGCGCGCCGACAGGTTCCATAAGTATAATCTCAATTATCAACAATTATACAAACTAAATTTTGTATTCTTTTATTTATATTTTTTTTAAGTACAATCTCTCTATCTTCTATTCTATTAGTTTTTTGTGTAACGTAATTTGAAACTAAATATATTTTAGTTTTCGTCTATATTTTCTATTCTTCCAAAAAACCACTTACTAACCAAAGAAAAACCAACAAGAACAAGAATATATACAACTTTTTCTCTATTATTCTTCTGTCCTGCACAAGAACTCAGCGCACCGACTACTGAATACCCTTCACATAAAAAAAAACAAATAATACAAAAAGAAACACCTTTCACTTTTAGCTTTCATTACTAATCACAAACACACTAATTTGTTGTCATTATTGACGCGAGATAAACCTTGAATTTGCATTATTAAATGGATTTTGGCTGAACGCTTTGCAGGCTCAAGAACGTCATGGTTCGGCGGAGGATCGCATACGTGGCTTGGAAGCGAATTTGGATGAGAAGAGCGCCGAGGTGGTAAGACTGAATCAGCGTCTCAAAATGAATGAAGAGCACAATTTGCGGCTGTCATCGACGGTGGACAAACTGCTGTCCGAGTCCAATGAGCGACTGGAGGTGCATCTAAAGGAGCGCATGCGTGCGTTGGATGAGAAGAATGCACTGACACAGGAGCTGGAGAAGGCGCGCAAAGTGGCCGAGGAGCTGCACCATGAGAAGAGCGAAATAATGAAGGAGCTGTCCAAGACACGTCTCGAAATCGAGAACTTCAAACGTCAACTGCTCCAGCAGGAAATAGCCTACAATATACAGCAAACGGAGGCACTCACTCGCAGCCTCTCGCCCAGCAGCGTGGTGGATGGCGGAGGCAATGCCTTCACACGCAGCACATCTCATGCCAGCTTCGAGACGCATTCGTTGCGACGACCGAGTAAATCACGTCTCTCCGAGGAGAATGCTCTGGCCCGTTCGATGGCCGAGCAGGAGTGGGAAAAGTTGCAAATGCAGCAGGTGGCGCATGCCCAGCAGCAGGCCTATGAGCTGGTTGCCAGTGTGGCCGATTGCGATGATGGCGATGCAATGTATGCCGCTGCCACGGCAGATATGATGTCGCCCTCCGGCCATACAGATGCCCAAACGCTGGCCATGATGCTGCAGGAGCAGCTGGATGCCATCAATAATGAGATTCGCCTCATTCAGGAGGAGAAACAATCGACAGAAGCGCGTGCTGAAGAGCTGGAGTCACGCGTTGGCAGTCTGGAGCATGTGAATCTATTGGCACGCGGCCGTTCCATGGACAGACAAAGTCCGCCCATGAGCGGACGCAGTACGCCCAATAGTCCACAGCGGGATTTCATGCAGAAATATCATACGGTAAGAGTTGAATTTAAGTGTAAAGGCATAAATCATCCTAATCCCCTATCTTTGCAGCTTAACTTGCCCGTGCTGTCCAGTGATGCATCGCGCGAGGAGCTGCACGGCGGCATGTCCACCACCGGCGATTCGAGTTCCGGTGGCGCTGCCTCGCCATTGACGGCTCGTTCGATGCGTTTGGAGCGTGTCGCCCAGGCGCTCGCCCATAGCCAGGAGGAGCTGCGTCGTCGCACAATGGTGCCCGCTGCTTCGCCACATGTGAATGCTCACATGACGCTGGCCTCGCACGGCTATGGGCTGTCGCCGCTTAGTTCGCGCTATGGCAGCCAAGAGTCACTGCGTCACTATAATACAATGGGTTCAATGTCCATGCTGCAGACGCCAACGTCGGGCGTGTCGAGGGAAGCAGCTGCCGCTGCTGCCGTGCAGAAGAAGAAGGGCATCAAATCATCGTTGGGTCGTTTCTTTAGCAAAAAGGAAAAGGTCAAGGGCGTGAAGGATACGTTGCCCGATGGTTCGCCCAGCATGATGTCCATAGGCAATCTATCGATGGGCTTAAGCGAAGTGGATTCCAACTATGATGTCATGAGCATGACGGGCGGCATGATGCCGCGCATAGCCAGCGCTCCGGGCTCCAAAATTAGCAGCGTTGACTATGGCAGGCAAAAGAAGTGAGTGAACTTAAAGGGAAATCAAAGTAGCCTCTACTCATACTCTATATTGTGTCTCTTGCAGGGATCATGATTATCGCAACGATCTGCTGGGCGAGGCCATGAAAGCGGGCACGCCATTCGCCCTGTGGAACGGACCAACCATTGTCGCCTGGCTGGAGCTGTGGGTCGGCATGCCCGCCTGGTATGTGGCCGCCTGTCGTGCCAATGTCAAATCGGGTGCTATAATGAGCGCACTAAGCGATACGGAGATACAGCGAGAAATAGGTTGGCATTAAATATAAATTATAAAATAGATGATGTCAAATTCAACTCGAAATCCTTTCGTTTACTTAGGCATTAGTAATCCCCTACACAGGCTCAAACTACGTTTGGCCATACAGGAAATGGTTTCACTAACTTCACCCTCAGCTCCGCAAACATCACGCACTACACTGGCGTTTGGTAGGTTCAATGCCATGCTAGCTAGCAAATATAGTTGTAGTTAATATCTAAACATCATTTTGTTTTCAGGGGACATGAATCACGAGTGGATTGGCAATTACTGGCTGCCTGGGCTGGGGTTGCCACAATATCGCACAACATTTATGGAGTGTCTAGTCGATGCACGCATGTTGGATCATTTGACCAAAAAGGATTTGCGTGGCCAGTTAAAAATGGTTGATAGCTTTCATCGCACCAGCCTGCAGTATGGCATCTCAATGCTCAAGCGCTTAAACTACGATCGCACCGAGCTGGAGCACAGGCGCAAGATGAGCGAGAATGGCCTGTGCGATGTGCTCGTGTGGAGCAATGAGCGTGTCATACGATGGGTGAGCAGCATAGGGCTGAAGGTGAGTAAAAGAAAATGATTACAATTGATTTAGATGTATATTCATCTCTCATATATACACATATATAATTGTGTTTAGGAATATGCCAATAACTTGCTCGAATCGGGCGTCCATGGTGGTCTAATGGCGCTGGATGAGGGTTTCGATGCCAATGCCATGGGCCTAGCTTTGCAAATACCCACGCAAAATGCTCAGGTGAATATTACATTATACATTCATTTTATGTATACATGTTATTATCAAATAAATGTACATTTTTAGGCACGCCAAATACTCGATACAGAGTTCAGGAATTTGCTACAAATTGCCACAGATCGCAGACCGGATAGCGAACAGCGTAGCGCTTCCTGATGCAGTTATAGTCCGCCCACAACATCGGTGGATGAGTAAAACAAGTTGAAAATTCAAATGAAATGAAACAAGTAAAGACAGCAGCAGTAACAGCGCCAACAATTTCCTACAACGCTGAGAAAGACAACTGGAAATGAGAATGAAATGTATGGGAAAAAGGAAACGGAAAACCGACAAAACAACTAAGCCACAAAATTCTAATAAGAAAGACGCAACGCAAGAGACTCCCAGGCTCAGCATTAATACTGACTGGGCCCCCCACAACAACAACAACAACACGCAGCATGATGCACATCTAATCTATTTATATATATGTTTATATATATATATAAATACACAGCCAGATACACACACACCCGGACACACATAGTCATATAATCCATTACAACAAGACAATGTATACAAGACATAGCACATACTCTATATAGGAAATACGTACTATGTATAACTAATTTGCACGAGCGCCCTGCTAGCTGGTATGCATGTACAAGTTTTAGATGCTAATCATTTATTAATTAATTATGTATTGTATATGCATATATGTATATATAAATATTTTCTTTAATTTTTTTAACCATGTGACATATATGATTTACATATTTATAGTATAATTGGGCTTGCAATAGACTAACAGTATTTTGTTTTAGCTGCAGAATAACAAAATATATATATAAATATATATACATATGTTAATATATGTATGTATGTATAGATATATATACAGAGATGCGTGCTTCGAACCAAATTAGTAACCAAACTTGATTGTTATATAATATTTTAATGACATTATGTACAGTTTACTATTTTTGTTTAACTCAATTAATTTTGTTTATTTTTATTATTTTTTTTACTTAAGTAACAGTTTAGATATGACATTAGGGCATGCTTTAAGTTTACTTTATATATAATTAGGGCAAGGCGCTCCGATTGAGTTTAATTCAACTGAAGAGAACAACATGCACAACAATCAGGCATATATAGTAAACAGCTGCATATATATAAATATATATATATATATATAACTCTATATATATATATACAATTTATATGTGTATACAACAAAAAAACAAAAATACGCCTAGTTTAATATACAACACACATATAAAGCTCACTTATATATATATTTATATATAAATGTATAATTAACATTATCAAGCATACGTGTAACTAACAAAGAAAGTATTATAGACAAAGTGAAGAGATGAAGTAAAAAGTCGCAAGCGCCCACATTTATTAACTATTTACATATGGAGAACAAAAAAACTAATCGAAATAGTTAAAAAAAAAAGCTTTAAAGGCAAGGAACAACCCCCATAAGTCTACGAAAATAGTACTTAGCCTTTGTATTAATGAGTAAAAAAAAAAAACTAATATACGAAATACAAATTAGGCATGCTACAAATTAATATTAAATAAATAATTTGCAACAATTGTAATTGGCAAAACTCGAAGCTCGAATTGCAATCCCAATGTCTTGGCATAAATTTATAAATATGACATATATAAATGTATGTACATACATATATATTATATTCACAAAGCATATCCATTGTTTTTCAAAACAAAACTTTCCCACTCCTTAACTTTATGTTGTTAATTTAGTTTATACAAAGACGAATTCAACTAAATAAATGAAATTATTTTATTTATTAACTTTGTTTATTCATACTAACATGTACACACTCACACACATACACACACACACACTATGATAATATTTGTAAAGTTCTTATGTACTTATAGACATACATCGGATATGTTGAAAGCACACAAACTGCCTGTTTTGCTAACATATTATTAGTTTAATGAATAAGTTCTTATTAATTTGAACAAAAAACCAAAACTGCAACTAACGCTTTGTCTCTAAGTATATATATATATATAACACAAACAAAAACAAAAAAGAAACTCCAACTTCATTTTCTTCAACTGTATTAGCAAAATTAAACAAATGGAAAACACATGTTCGTAAAAGAAAAACTGCTAAGACAATACACTAAACGTCAACAGGATACATTTGACTATATGAAATGAATCATTCAAAGCCAGATAAATAATAATACTTAAACAAAACAAAAAAAAATATATACAATTTCTAGCATTATCTGCTCCTTAAGTATATAGTCTCTTTAGTAACTAAATGAAATGGATTAGCATTAGGTTTTCATAATTTCCACAATTTGATTTTTGCTCTCAGCATTTGAGAATTAAATTGGAAAGCTCATTTCGTTTTTTTAGTCAGCTAAATGATTTCTGTTGATGCTTAGCGTATTAAATAATGTACGTAAATGTGACATTAAAATAAAAAAAAGTAAAGAAAAATAAGAAAAACAAATCTAAATTTATAAAATACTAACTGAAGAATTAAGTTAATTTGAACAAAAATATTGGTTTAATTGTTAACTTTTGTTGAAAATACTTAAAAACAAATGAAAAGAAAGAAATACACCTTACTAAAGTAAAACTAAATACAAGATATACAATCTATTATTATACAAGGAAAACATAAAACAAAAACACATGCATATGTACATATATTTATATAATATTGTGAAAAGGAAACTAACAATTTAGTAAAGGCAAAAATTCCGTTCAGGAGTTTTTTATATGTACCATATATATATATATAAATTAAAATTTATTACAAAAAAAAAGAAAGTGTTTTTAACTATTTTGCAAGGGACCAGTTATTTGCAATTTAAATTTGACGCTCAAGTCAGTTTTATGTTAAGTATAACGATTGCAATGTTAAGTAACAGCGTTGCTCAATGGTGTTATGACTGCATTAATGGGTGCTAGGTACCCCGATAATCCTATATAGTTTACTTACGAATCTATACAATTGAATTCAATAACGGGCATTATATTTGTGTTCTGCTGTATCATGTATATATAATAAATATATGTGATTAACTGAATGAATAACATGAGTCACTAATAGTTCACTTTGTTCGTTCAGTTTAGTTTGCTGAGCTGTTCAATGGAACCTGTTCCGATTGTCGTTCGATAAGTCTCGATTGTGAACAATAAAAATAAAGAATATTTCACTCGACGCAAAATTTGTTTACGCTTTAGTGTCCAATCAGACAACTGAAACAGTTGATAATTATCCATTTCGCTGCAATGGATGCCACATCAAGCTCAGCCGACAAGTTGGCATCAAAAACAGCCAGCAGCAATTCGCTGGACAGCAGCTCCAAATCAAGTTCACTGGGCTCCAAACACGGCGCTGAAAACGGCCAACAAAGAGATACGCCTTTTGTCTACTTAGATGGCGAGGAGGATCAGGATCAAAAGAACGATGTCACCTATGTCTGCCCATATCGTGGTCCAGTGTTCGGTGCCCTAACCATTACAAATTATCGCCTCTATTTTCGTTCGCTGCCATTGCGCGATCAGGAACCGCCAGTCGTTGTGGACGTTCCGTTGGGCGTAATAGCGCGTGTGGAAAAAATCGGTGGTGCCACGTCACGTGGCGAGAATAGCTATGGCATTGAAATCTTCTGCAAGGATATGCGCAATTTACGCTTCGCCCACAAGCAACAGAATCATTCGCGTCGCACTGTGTTCGAGAAGCTCCAGGCGAATGCATTTCCGCTCTCCTACAGTGGAAAACTTTTCGCATTCGCTCATGCAGCTGCAGCTGCTCAGCCATCGACGGCAAATGCCGCTGTGAGCGCCGGCTGGGATGGCTGGGCAGTGTACGAGCCATTGGCAGAGCTGCGTCGCCTGGGCGTGCCCAACGATATGTGGCGTGCCACAAAAATCAACGAGTTCTACGGCATTTGCGATAGCTATCCGGCTGTCTGGGCCGTGCCAAAGGCAGCTTCTGATGATTTTCTGCGTCGCGTTGCACAATTTCGTTCGCGTTGCCGTTTGCCCGTGCTGTCCTGGATGAATCCACGCACTCAGGCAACCATTACACGTTGCTCCCAGCCCTTGGTCGGTGTGAGTGGCAAACGGAATGCCGATGATGAAACCTATCTGAGCTACATTATGGAAGCGAATGCACAATCCGATAAGCTGACCATTATGGATGCCCGACCCAGTGCGAATGCCATTGCCAACAAGGCTAAGGGTGGCGGCTACGAATCCGAGGATGCGTATAAAAATGTGGAAATCAATTTCCTCGATATACACAACATTCACGTGATGCGCGAAAGCCTGCGCAAGGTAAAGGAAGCATGCTATCCCACCACCGATGATTCCAAATGGCAGACGGCCATCGATAGCACCTTGTGGCTGAAGCACATTCGCTGCGTTCTGGCCGGAGCTGTACGCATCGTGGACAAAGTGGAGACAATGAGCACTTCTGTTGTGGTCCACTGCTCCGATGGCTGGGATCGCACAGCACAGCTGACAGCATTGTCGATGTTATTACTAGATCCACATTATCGCACCGTACGCGGCTTCGAAGTGCTTATCGAAAAGGAATGGCTGTCGTTCGGTCATAAATTCCAGCAACGCATCGGCCATGGCGATAACAAGCACTCGGATGCTGATCGCTCGCCGGTCTTTCTGCAGTTCATTGATAGCGTCTGGCAAGTGAGTCAACAGTTTAACAATGCATTCGAATTCAATGAGCATTTCCTCATCACAATTGTGGATCATTTGTATTCGTGCCGCTTTGGCACATTCTTGTGCAATACCGAGGCGGAGCGTGTAGCAGAGGGTGAGCACTCAATATATACTATATATGTATATTTGTAATTACTATGATTAAACTCTACCCATCTAGACCTGAAGCACAAAACCATTTCGTTGTGGACACATATTAATTCATCGCTGGATCAATATCTGAATCCGCTCTTCCCCTCGTTCACGCACGGCGCCGAGCTCGTCTTGCGTCCAATTGCCAGCGTGCGTGCCGTGCGTCTGTGGAAGGGTCTCTATTGCCGTTGGAATCCTGGCTTATGTACGCCTCAGCATGGCTGTCAGCGCACAAGGGAGCTGCTCTCGAAACAGGATTTGCTCTTTAAGCATGTGAACGAGCTGCGCCTCAAGCTCAACAATCGCAGCAACAATATGCAGACGACCACAAGGCTGGCCTCGCCCATGCATTAGAGACTACAACTAATTCACGTATTAACTAGCTAACTAACTAACCAACTGCTCTAACTAACTAGTATTCCCATTAATTGTTTTAACGAATAATTATACATGGCATTCATGTATTCGCTAATTATGACTTATTTAATCCCAAAAATTATGTGCATAAGCAGGTAAACTAAAATAAATATATATAAATGATTATTGGAGCTATTAAAAAGCTGATAACACACACAAATTATATATAAATACATACATACATATTTACTTGTTTGTTTTTGTTCTCTGTTTTGATATCTGGATTCACCACAAAAGTTTTATTCATGTAGAATTCTTAGAGAAACAGCTGCGAGCAATTCAAATGTGTTTTGCATTATATGCAAATGCGCGTGTGTTTGATATGAAAGTAATTTAAACTTTATCTATAACAGTTCCTGAATAGATTGTGGACACACAGACGACATTACCAACAACAAATTAATATCGAGTGGAATTCCAATAATTTAAAAAGAAATGCCAAGAGACTAGCATTTTTTTTTATTTTTACGGAATACGTTTTTCAATTTGTCCAAATTCTTATTTAACAAAGATAAACAAGTAAGAAGGCCCTAGTCGAGACGGCTCGACTATGAGATACCCTGAACCATGATGCAGCTGGATCGTTTTCTAAGCCAAATAGTTAACAAATAAGTAAATCAGCTATAGATAAAATGACTAGAATAATAACTTATATTTTTAAAAGAGAGAATATATTCAAATAAGGGCGTGGCATCAAAAAGCTGAAAATTACATAATCTGCGTATCCATAATATTTATCTAAATATACAAATTTGAAGTCTCTTGTTCAAACGGTGTGGAAATTATGCTCAAAAAACGTAAAAGAGTAAACCAATTTTCGATTTTTATCGATAAGGAAATAGGGTGAGTTATCGAAACAAAAAACAAAATAATTTCAGCTCTCTAGCTTTTTTAGTTTCCGAAATCTCGACGTTCATACTGACGGGCGGACGGACAGACGGACAAGGCTATATTAACTTATTTTTTTGTGCTGATCAAGAATATATATACTTTATGGGGTCTGTGACGTCTACTTCTGCCTGTTATATACATTTTCACAAACCATTATACCCTGAATTCCCATTTTCAATGGATTAATCAGGGTATAAAAAAAATAATAATTTTGGGAGTTGAGCTAGGATGGATTGGCATAGACTTCCAATGCATAAATTACTAAAGCAACTGCAATCACCTGCCATTCAACTTAAGCGGCACCCATTAATTATAATCATATTAAGCCTATGATATATATTCATTTGTTTATCTCTCATATCTGGCCCATATTTGTTCAGTTCAATTTCAACAAGTATCACAGGGCACAGCACAGGGTGCACCACAAATGCCGCACAAATGTATGCAATACACATTTCTATTCACTCACATTCGCACTCACACACAGACACCAACACCCACTCACACCAACACTCACTCACACCGACACACACATTAATTCATTGCCATGGCCATTGCTGGCTTTGGCCAACTGTTGCACTCGGCACAAAAATTCATTCATAAAATTTGACCGGACTTTGGCGCCTGCGCATTGGCATTAACTCAACGAAAATGTTCCGGACCGTTTGCGCCAAAAAGAAACCAAATTAGAAATTCAATCACAGTTGCTTCAGTACGTTTTCGCACGTTCATTAATGCAGTCGCAGTTGGGAGCACGACGGAGCTCACACTTTGACGAGATTGTAAACGCGACGGCAAAATCTTGAAAGTGTTTTCATATTGAACAAAATGTTTATCAAATAAAGTGCATAAAATGCAGTTAAAGTGCAGTTGGAATATTTTGCTATTCTTAACGTTTCTCATTCGATTTTGCAATGGCAGTGAAATTCTGTTGCTCATTTCGTGTCCACAGCAGAGGGCAGAGAATTGTCGCACCTTGCGCAATGATATACGAAAACAACAAATTTCGGAGACGATCCCCATGGATTACAATTATACCATTAAGGTGCACATAATGCAAGAACTATTCAATTACTGGACCCTGCTCGATGCGTTGCCCCATTTGAGAGGCAAGACACGTCTCCTAAATGCGAACACCGATTGGATTATCTGGTGTCAGCACAACACGCACGTCGCCTCGCTGCGTGGCCTGCTCGACCAACTACATCAACGGGATGCGCAAGAGGTGAATACAAAAAAAAATGATTAAATATAAATATTTATTAGTGCCTAAAAAACTATTACTAAAGCATTCGAAAATGTGTTTATTGCTTGTGATAATAAAATGTAAAATATATATATAACAATATATACTAAATCTAAAATGAAATAGTTTAAAAAACTTGTAAAATCTCGTAGATGTTAACGTAACAACTATTTGATAGATGTAACTGATTAACTAGCATATAGGTTCGCATCCAAAGATATTGAAAAAATAAGTATTTGCCTGCTTAAAACTAAATCGTATAATTCTGTGACTTTATTAAATGTAAATTATATATAACAATAATAATAATAATAATATAAGAATAATATTAATATAATATATAATTTATTTATAATATAAATAATAATAATATTTATTTATAATATAATAATATATAATAATAACAATAAAATTAATAATAATATAATAATTCATTTATTTATGATATAAAATACTAAATAAAAATATATTAAAGTGATATGAATTATATTAAAATATTAGAAAAATGAAAAATAAATTTATTTATTTATTTATTTATTGTTACCAAGAGTTAATTCTAAATAACAATTTTCTTTTAAGCCAGAGCGACAGAAGTCTTCAGGCAAAAAATAAATATTTCAGTAGTTGATTTGAAATAGTAGTAAAAGTAGTAGAATATCAGTTCTGAAATTTAAATTATTAACTTTAAATTTAAAACAATAATTTAAATATTAATAATGATTACAATCAAAATTATTTTTTGCTTGATTTTTGAGACGCTCTTTATACAGTGTATCACATTAGTATTTGTTTTTTTTTCTTTCAACTTTAAACGCAAAAAAAAGTACTCACTATTTATTAAAATAAATTTTGTTAAAATAAAAAAGTTCAAATGGTAAGCTATAGATTGCAAAGTTACCTTTTCTGAGAGGTATTTAAAATTATTATATTAAACATGACTAAACAAAATAATGCATAAACAAGAAAAACACGAAGTTTGCCGTTACATTAATATAATGTGTTACACTAATATACAAAAATTCACTGAGAAAAATAGCAGATAGCCAAAAGTTTCGAAGCCACTTTTTAAGTATTCCAATTTAACAATTTACTTTAACGAGTTTATTTTTATTAATTTTTTAAGCAATGTGTGACCTTATAAATCTTTGAAAATTATTACTTAAAATATGTCAAAATAAATAATAAAAAAATTGAAATATAATGAGAAATATAAAGTAATAATAATAAAATATAAAGTTATAATAATAAATAATAATATTAAATTGAAAAAAATAGAAAATAATAAAAAGCCGTCGAGCAAAACAGATGTTAAAAATGTAATCAGCTTTCAAAATGATCGAACTTTGTGAGGAATATATAAGTGAGGGATATGAGTTCATAATTAAAGCTATAACAAATTGTATACGAATTAAAAATGTATACGAATTAAAAAAAAAATTCCTTGTGATACTATTTGAAAATTCTTCTTACATGTCCTTAGTCAACAGTCTATAAAATGCAACATATTTCTATAAAAAAAAACCCTATCAACTTTTAAATGTAAAAAATGCTATTTTTACCACTTTCGATTAATTTAATTAATATATTACAGAAATTCACTAACTATAAGTTTAACCAATATAGATAAATGACGATAGCTACATATATCGACTCGACAACTTATAAAATTATTAAATTAATTCAAGTTTTTTATTTTATTTTATTTTAATTTGTATAAATTTTGTAAAAACTAGTTTTTGAATTCAATTAAATTCAACTGCTCCACTTATGATCCTTGCAATTCCTTGTCGCTCTTTGCAGTTAGCTTATTATGGCCACGCCTTGTACGACACTGAAGCGACGATTGTGCATCATTTTGCCAACTACAAGGACCCAACATGGTTTCCATATCCCATGCTAAGTGCCGGCGTTGTTTTTACAGGTGCTTTGTTGCGCAGGTGAGTCCAGGTGTAGAAGGAGAGCATCATGTTTGGCCCATAACTCATCATGGAACATGCATTTCCAGCCTAGTCGAACTTGTTGCTCTAAATGCCCCAAATGCCACAAGGCATAGTGAATTTGCCATAGATGCGGCCCATGAGTTGGCCCGATTCATCTTCGATAATATAACACCTGCTGATGATGGCAGTGGCAGCGGCAGCGGCAGCGACGGCAGTAGAAGTAACAACATCGACATCAGCATCAGGAGCAGCATCAGTAAAGATGGCGATGACTTTGTCGACATGTTGCAGCGGAAAATAATTTTGAAAAGTGCTGACTACATTTGTCCCTGGGCGCGAGAGTCGTCAGCCTGGTCGTTGGCGTCCTTAGAGACGAAAGCAGCATCGGCGGCAGCAGCAACATCGCCAGCAAAGGAGTCAAAGCCTGTGTCCTGTGTCTTGCATGCCAAGCCGGAAATGGCCGCTGGGAATGCCGTGCATTGTGTGAGTTGAATAACGGTTTATATTCAAGTAACGGGCCGCATTTAAGATTGAACATATGGTCATATGGCATTGCCTCTGTTGCGAAACAGTTAGCAAACTGTGAAGGTCAGCAAAACTAAATGTGATTAAAGTTAAAGATAAATCATGTCCTAATAACATAGTAAATTTACACTGACGCACATATGTATGTACATATATACTTACACACGTATTTACATAGTACCCAAAAAAAATAGTAGCCGCAAAGTTTTTTTTTTACTCTCTCACTTTCGCATTCCCTTTTCGAGTCACCTTCTGCGGCATGTGTCCGTTTTGAGTATCTATCTTTGGTTCTTGTGCACAATTTAACACACCAATTTAAAGAGCAAGTATTTGAAAATACAATCGCAAATGAGTGTATGGAAAATGTATGACAAAAATTTCTATATAAAATCAGCACACATTATTCAACTTCAGGTTTTTCAACTTCAGATTTAATATTACGCACACAACCATTCGACAGCGCAGACACGCAAAGACTAAATGATCTTCTCATGCTTTACAATAAGTCTATATGTGAAATTATACACAACTCTTGCGCTCTCTTCTCCCCTCTCTATTCATCACCTTCGTCAAGTCTGCATAGCCACTCACCCACACAGAGACAACTGTAGCACTTACATGTTTCTCGTTTAAAAAAAGAGAGATAGCACACTCATACTAAGGCAATTCTAGTGCTTTTATCCTCTCGCCATACAGTATAATGTATACGCGACCGATTCACATGGCAGACACACAAATGATTTCCCTACGCCATAAACATATGCACTAATTCCCTTACGGAGAGAGAACAATTCGACTTACGTCTTGTACTGCCCGAGAGCTGCATATGCACGACTTAAGAAAAAAGAGCATAACAGCATGTGCAATATCAAAAGACAGCTTCAGCGCTTAATCCTCTCTTTTCGTCAGCACTCACAATAAAACTATCTTATTAGTCAAACGTATTCTTTAAGCATAGACACTAATACATTCACACTGAAACAACAGCTCATACACTGCTGCTACAGCTTTTGCGCTTAGCTGCATACGCAGAGCCTGCTCTGTGACGGAAACTAATACTGAGGCAACTGCTGAGCTTAGTTATCTCGCCTTATATGCAGTCACATCATCAAATGACCTGCCGCCTTTTTAAAGCTACTCACTCACTCGCACAATGTCTGCGCTCACTCGCTTTGCTCTCTGACTTGAGCTATAAAGAGATCACTGCCAATGGCATGAAGCAATAGCCTTTGCATGCTCACTCGCTCCCTCTCATAGTCATCAAGAGCATCATAGACAAATGAGTTATCTTACACTCTTAGAGCTTTAACAGCGTTTGAATTTTGTATACATATTTAGGCAAAAATGGTTTTCTCTTAATTTTAGAACTTATTAGCAAGCTAATTTAATGTTTGTTGACTAAATCTGACTGATTCATTTAAAATTGTTTATATTTACATTAAATTACGCATATTTATTTTTATAATGCAAACAGTAGACACAGTTTTAATTAAATGTAAATAAATATATTTAAATTTTATTTAAATTAAATTTATTTTCAAAAAGAAAAGCTCTTTATAGTATATATTTAAATTTAAGTTTATATAATTTGTCAATTAGAATTCCTTAGATTTGTAAATTTTTTTTTGTTAAATTTCATTTATGTATTCATTTAATAATATTATATACTTAAAATAAATTTCTCAATTCAAGGAAATAAAATTAAAATTCATAGCAGCTCTGAATAAATTACAATTTTTATTTTGATTGAATTATTAAACGTAATTATAAAATGATAACTGCTCGATACTAAAACTATTGCCAGATGCTAACTCGCTCAGTTGAATAATGTTTGTTATCTGCAATGAAGACAAACATTTCTCCGACTCAGGTAAGGACTCAGGTGTGTGGGGGAGGAGGGGGGGCTATGTGTATGTAGGATGTGAGAGCCCGTTCATTGAGGCAATTAGCATTTGAAACCAATAACCATAAATTCTGTGACAACGGTCAAACACAAACTGGAATTCAAAACTGATGCCCAAACCGATTTTCGCCCACAACAGGTGCACACAACTGGCGCACACATCTATTTTGCAATCAAGACCTGTGCAAAATTCCATAAGGAGCGTATACCAATCATCGAACGCACCTGGGCACCCGATGCCATCCGGCGCAAATACTACAGCGATGTGGCAGGTAAAGCGACAACAACGACAACAAGAATGAGAACGATGAACGCAATTAAAGCAAATGACTGCATGCTGCACGCTGCTCCACCAGCGGCTCACCTGCTGCTTACTCTCCTCTCGATTTGGGGGCGTGGCCAGTGGGCAAACATACGCACACTTGCTAACAATAACAAAAACTAAATGAAGCGGAGAGGCTTCAGGCCTGGAGAGGTCTTAAATAGGAAACCCTGTATAGGGTATAGTTGACAAATTTGTACCCTGTAGACAACTAGGAAATAGATAAAGAAATTTGTGGTTTGTAATCCATATCAATCTGATTGATATATTTGATCTATATTGTTATATTGAAAATATTTATATATAGAATTTTTCTAAACATAAAAATGATTTATGATATATTCCAATCTGATATGTTTTGCATATATCTCAAAGTCTTCGATATATGATTTTACGATAACTGAGAACTGGCTTAAAAATATATAAGTTTTGAGTTTATCACAAATTGAATTTTATTTAAAATTAAATCCTAAAACAATTTAAAAAAAAGAACAATATAAGATTTATGGAATTTGTAGATACTTCAAATGTATTTATATTTCATAAACAACATTTTTCATAATAAACGACCAAGTCCTTAAATAAGATAAACAGTCAGTTTGGATAGACCCATGATATTTAATGCTAAAAATATGATAAGGTATAAATAATTCATATCAAAAAAGTCTCTCAATAACTTTCTATTCCACCAACTCATTACACCCAAAAACATTTGCTATGCATACAGGGTATATTCAGAAGCAAAACTAAACAGATACAAGCAAACACATACACACACACGCATATAAACACAAACACAAATGCAACTGCGAGTCAAACAGTTAGGTAACAGCAGTTTGCAATAGAAACAGCAGAGACGCTGCAGCAGAGAAGCAGCAGCAGCAGAGAAGCAGCAGTAGTAGAGCCACCGGCTGCCATATTGAATATTCATTGATTTGTCTTTATGATCTTTCACCTTGATGCTACGACGCTGCACACAACTGCACTCCATTGGCAACCGCAACAGATGATGGTATACCAACAATCGGCACTGGCCTGCCCAACGTACCTACTGGACATTGTGCCAAAACATTGGCAATTTTGCAATTATCCCTCAAGGATATCAACGAGCTAACGGACATACGCTGGCTGATGCTTGTCGACGATGATACGTTGCTGAGGTATGTGTGTGAGTGAGAGGAAACGAGTGAATCTTCATGTGTGTGCATTTAAGAGAGCTTGCTTGTGTAACTGTGTATGTGTGTGTTGAGTAAGAGAGCATATGTGTGCGCCATGATTTTTTTGCGGCTTACACGCCTCAAAGCACATTCAATTAAAATTATCATTGCTTGCCTCGTATTTGCGCTTTTTTTTTATAATTTATTTATATTTTTTATTGATATCCATATGTGGCATTTTAACACGCAGCTCCAGACAGGCTTCAATTATTATTTTTCTCCCATGAGCAGACGCTCAACCATTATTGCAATGATCTCTTTGCCATTGAGCCTTACGCTAGCTTAAGTCGGTGCTTTCATCAATACACTAGCACAACGACAACTCTTGCGCTCACACTTCTTCTCATGCATTTTCACAGCTTAAATTATGCTATTAATCTCACGCCTTCGTAAAGCCTTCGTTAGTGCTAATGCACTAATACACCTTCACTGAGCCAATAAGAGCGCTAACATATCATACTCATGCTCTTAACTGCATGCACATCTAATAAACAAAGGGATCAGTGCAATGAACAGCAAATGAATTATCTCGCACTCTCTATCTCGCTCACACTAATCAATGTTATACATATATTGAAATGAAGAGCATTAAAGCATAAACTGTCTACTGTTCTATACACTCTTCGACAAAATGAAGTATTTAATTGTGAAGAGTGAAGTAAAGCGTTTATTTTGGCAAAGTCTGAGAGTAACGCTTTCTGTAAGTTTGTTTCACATGACTTCAAAGGAAAGTTTCACAAATAACAGTAAATCTACAGTTTGGCTATTGTGTGCTCTTCTTGCTCTCTGACTCTACATATGAATTATGCTCTCTTTTTTGTGCAGTTCTTAATAAAGAGCTTACATTTGTGTTTTGATATTCATTTGAATTATTTTGTCCTCAGCGTACCACGACTAAGCAAACTGCTGAGCTGCTACAATCACACGGATCACATATATCTAGGCGAACGCTATGGCTATCGACTATATGCGCCGGATGGCTTCAATTACCACACAGGCGGCGCAGGCATTGTGCTTAGCGTGCCGCTGCTGCGACTTGTGGTGCAGCGCTGCAGTTGTCCGACAGCAACAGCACCAGACGACATGATATTGGGCTACTGTCTGCAGGCATTGGGCGTGTCGGCCACACATGTGCCCAGCCTGCATCAGGCACGGCCGCAGGACTATGCACCAACATTGCTGCAGCTAAATGCGCCCATCTCATTTCACAAATACTGGCACACCCAGCCGGAGCACACGTACCAGCGTTGGCTGGGCGGCGCCTTGGGCAATGCAAGTTCGGGTCATGCCATGGCCAAGGATCGACGTGATGCGGCACCGCTGGCACACTGGAACGGACTGCTGCAATTGACCAATCAGCAGCTGGCAGCGGGCTTGCAAGGCTCTGCCAAACATTTGGATCTCTAAAAATGCTCAGGTGAGTGCCATGGCACACTAGCTAGACATTGAAGCGTAATTAAAGGGGGCAACAAATACCATATTATACGCAAATGCCGCTGACAGGTGGCAGTTGGACAAATGTTGTCACCACCACAAAGCCATAGCCTGTCCCGAAATTCAATCTACTCCAGCAGCAGCAGCAGCCGGCGGAGCCGCAGGCATCAAGCTACTGCCAAGCACACAAATTTTCCCATTTTCTACGCCGAAAAACTTTGCCAGCTTTACGTTGAGGCAAACGCTGATTTATTTGTCGTTTTGTATAGTGTGTGTGTGAGTATGTGTGTGTGTGTGTGTGTGTGTGTGTGTTTGTGTATGTTTGCGTATTGCGGTTTTCGTGTCACTTTAATTAGTGGAAATGCTCAAATGCGGTTTCGACTCGCGGACTTTGAAGTAGAATTTAACCACAGATTTGAGCGGTTTTTGGTTGCTGCAAGCAGACTCAGAATCTAATCATATGTAGATCCTTTGTAATATTTAAACAAATTATATATTAAAATATAAACAAATTATATATTAAAATATAAACAAATTATATATTATATTTATCATAGAATAGAATCTTAGAAAATCTTCAGCTTAACATAGCGAATTCATTGCGCTTAACAAAAATTAATTCAAATTTAGCGGATGAGCTCAGATTAGAAAACAAATTCAACTTTGTAGAAAATTCTACCAAGGACTTCTAAAGATGAGATATATGCAATTGCAAAGTTTATATTGATAGACTTAGATTCATAGCAGTGCAAAATAAAATTAAATAATGTTGAGAAGTTCAAATATGTCACTGAAAATAATTCTAAATGAGTTGAAATTTGGTTAAAACAAATTAACTTGAAATTCTGTTTTAAATGTAAATGTACTAAGTTCTAATAAAACGAAGTTCGTAAATTAAAAACAATTTTTGTTTTTTGTTTAGACATATAAATTTAATAATTCATTATTATTAAACTATTGAATAATTGATTTTTTTATTAATTAAATAATTATTATTTATTTACTAATAATAAATATAATTATTAAGAATTATGTTCATTTTAACGTTAAACAGAGCTATAGTAAGCAATGACATAGTTAAATGAAAATCTAATAACTAAATATAAAAACAAACCCAATATACTCTTTTTCCCTTTTAGGGAACAGAGTATAAAAATATTTCAAGCAAAAAAAAATTAATAAATAAAAGATTAATATTTCTCATTTTCAGTCATTTTATCGTAAGAAAAATGCTTTTGGAAATATATTTACAATATATGTATGTACTTATATAATGTAATTTTTGATTCAGGCTAAAAAACTGAATTTTTCCCAATTTTAATATAATTTTAATATATTTATAGGTTTTTTTTCTCTTTTGCAATTTAATTCTTATCGTAATTCAAGTCATATTTATAGATACATTATTATCAATTTATCACAAATATAAAATAAAGTCTATTGACTTACCTATGAATCCTTTTTTTTTTCAGATAAACAAAATAGAGAATACCTCTCGCACGAAGCAAGTAAAACGAATTTTAGAATTCATTCACAAGTCAATCGAATGCCAAAGGATTTAACTGAAAAGCAAAAACGAAAAATCGTGTAAAACAAAAATATCAAGCGAAGAAAATGTGATTAAAGTGGAATGCTAAATGAAAGAGAAGTAAAAAACGAAATGCTAAATAAATATGAAAAAAATTGACTTTCGTGTATATGCAAAATGAAATACAAATTTTAATTTATGTGAATTAAAAATTGACTAGTAATACCAAAAATAAAATAATTTTAGGTAAATATAAATGAGACGAATTTTTTTGATAATAATTTTAATTAGGTATTAGCTCCAGCTCCTTACTTATAGGTTCGAGCAACGAAAATTTGGGAGTTTCACTAGTGATTTTTAGGTTCGTTTGCTTGATAAAATTTATTTACTTATATTTAGTCCGGAAGTGGTAAAAGAGAAGATTATATCAAACTTTTACTTATGCAACATAATAATAATAATATTAATATTTTCATTATCATCAAATGTGGGAAGTTCAATGCGCATTAAGAATAATATATTTATTTTTATAATATCCAATAATTATTTATTAAATTTATTCATTATGTTGTTGAGAGAATACCATTTAGCTCAACATTTTATATTATTATTTGACAATATAAAAAAAGTCCAAAGAATCGAATATTATCTAATTATATAAATAATTATATAATAAATAAATACAGATAAAATATTTGAAATAATCTGCCACGAAATTAATGAATTCGTAATTTGAAAATCCTTTTGTAGCTGTTTTTTCATTTCTCAAATTTTTATCTTTTTGTAGGTTGAAATGTGTTGAAATGGAGGGAAATAAAATAATAAATTATAAGTAAATTTAATTCGTTTTTCTATTTCCCTTTTTCTCATATTTGAAATACTATTCCGATAAATGAATAATAATAACAAGTAAGAAAGCTGTAGTCGAGACTGCTCGACTACGAAATCGCCTGAGCCCTTCTTCGAACGAATAATATTCAAAGAATTATTCGATTCGTTTCCGCACGCATAAGAAACTGTACTCTATCTACTCTTGTAAGCATCCCGATAAATTTGTTTATCGATAACTTTGCAAATATACAAGTTATCGAATTTCTGAAA
This sequence comes from Drosophila antonietae, assembly GCA_030914385.1. Classification (NCBI taxonomy): domain Eukaryota; kingdom Metazoa; phylum Arthropoda; class Insecta; order Diptera; family Drosophilidae; genus Drosophila; species Drosophila antonietae. The sequence continues at coordinate 15,116 of JAUESO010000064.1, read as the reverse complement.
CAAACTCGTACTGCGCGTGCAATGTACGGACCTAACACAAAAAGAATGAACTCTCTAGCTTTTGTATCTTCGGAAATCGACGCGTTCATACATACGGACGGACGGACGGGTCTGCCACGCCTCCTTCTGCCTGTTACATACTTTCAACAAAACCATTATACCCTGATTTCCCATTTTCAATGGGCTCAAGGTATAAAAATCGAATCACAACTTTTATTTTTGATTTTTATAATAAAAATTGAATATAAAAGTTATGATTTGATTTTTATATACAAATTTATTTTTACTAATTAGATTTAATTTTTATCATAAAAATCAATTTTAATAATTAAAAATAATTTGTTTTTAATAACTCAAAAAAAAATTTTTTTTAATTTTTATTATTAAAATTATTAAAATTATAATTGTTACGGTCCCTGCAATAAACACTATCTATCTAAATTTAGCCGACCTTCAGCAAGTTCCAAGAAAAATAACAGCTGATAAAGCCAAAGCTTTTTAATGATTTTTAAATACTTATTTAACGTAGTTTTATAAGTAGCTAAGTAGCGCGTGGTGTTTTTATGAGGTCCATAGAAGAACTATATTACTTATTCTCCAAAAGAAAACAACTCGATGTATATTTTCAGTATACCCTTTTTTGTTCAATTACATGGTGTTTCTGTTCAATTTTTTGTATAAAAAGGAGGGAAATTGCTGTCTTTCATTAGTATAGTAAGAATGTTTAACAAATACGTTTCTGTTTTTCAATTTTACGGATTGCTCGCTTTATGTGTGACTTATAAGGTGCATCCATTTGCAACTCCACGTGAGATCTGCAAGTATATTAACACAGACACCGGTAACAGCGTCTTTTGTCATCTGGTAAAAGTTGAAAACTATCTTAGAAGTTTATCCAATATCTCTGCTCAAAATATTTAATTATCTTAATGAATGAAATCATTTTATTAATACTTTTTGGCAACGCATTGCATTATGGAAATAGACGAGCTTAATAAAAGCGATTCATATACGTTTTTATATAGTTAGTATACCCACTTTTTGAAATTATAGGATATATTTTTTTAAACTTTGATATAAAAAGGCAAGAACAGCGCAATCTCTTCAAATGTATAGCAAAAATGTTTATAAAATACGTTTTTCTTCTGCAATTGTTCGGATTGTTTGCCATGTGCTTAACATATAGCATACATCCAGTGATAACTCCAGGTAAATCCTTAAAGGAAAATCCTTTTAATATCAGCATATAATATATATATCCTACAGACATTCCAGCCAACACGAACCTTACAACGGGTCCATTTGTAAGAATTGGAAATGGTTATTACTTTTTCGAGACGAAAAATGAAAAAAACTGGTACGAAGCCTACGAAGCATGCCGCCAAATGGATGCTGAACTGATAACGATAGAAACTATCGAAGAATGGAACTTAATCAATCGATATCTTCGTGAAAATAATATTTTCACCGTCTACTGGACATCGGGCACGGATCAAGCTAAAGAGGGAACCCACATTTGGTTTACAAGCGGCAAACCCATCGATATACCGATCTGGGCTGACGGCCCGACAACGCAGGGGAAGAGGACTGCGATGAATTGGGTTGGAAAACTGATAAAACGGAGGGACTCAACGATTGTGCATGTTCTTATTTGCATCTCTTCATTTGCGAAACGCAGGCACCGGTAACAGCGTCTTTTGTCATCTGGTAAAAGTAGAAAACTATCTTAGAAGTTTATGCAATATCTTTGTTCAAAATATTTAATTCTCTTAATGAATGAAATCATTTTATTAATACTTTTTCGAACATTATTGAAGATTACATTATTGAAAAGGACGAGTTTAATAAAAGCGATTCATACACGTTTTTATATAGTTTTTGAAATTATAGGATATATTTTGTTTAAACTTTGATATAACAACAAGAAAGCTGTAGTCGAGACTGCTCGCTGTATGTGTGTATGCATGTGTGCAAGCATTGCAAGCGTCTTGTTGTCTCGCTGCTTTGCTGCTGCGTCGCATGGGTTTTTATGAGAAAACTTTGATGATTAATAGTTCTGTTTCTAGATGGACAATCGTATTGATATCTTCAGATTATGATTATGATATTCATATCTATATGCTAGACCAAACTGTATGTCTCTAGTATTTGAGATGCATTTTTTCATATTTGGGAGTGGTGGGGCGAAGTGGGGACCGGAATCCAACATCTAACAAACACCAAAATTGTATTAAATTAGTATCTATATATATGCAGAAGACTTGGAGACTCTAACTCTAAAGATGAATTTGATATAATTTTATAACTGGTTCCCGATAAATTTGTTTATCGATAACTTTGCAAATATACAAGTTATCGAATTTATGAAACAAACTCGTACTGCGCGTGCAATATACGGACCTAACACAAAAAGAATGAACTCTCTAGCTTTTGTATCTTCGGAAATCGACGCGTTCATACATACGGACGGACGGACGGACGGACAGACGGACATGGCTATATCAACTTTTCTCGTCACCCTGATCAAGAATATATATGTATACCTTATGGGGTCTGCGACGTCTCCTTCTGCCTGTTACATACATTTTCACAAAACCATTATACCCTGAATTCCCATTTTCAATGGGTTCAGGGTATAAAAATGATAAACACTTAATAAATGAATAATGAATAAATTTCATATAAATAATAATTTATTAGTATATTTATGATATTTTTCTCTTTTTCTTTTTCTTTTAAAAATTTAACAATTAAATTTCTACGTACATTGGAAATTCTTGCCATTAAATCAATGAACAAATGAATTAAACATGAGTGCAGCAATAGTTCGAATACCTTTCACAACATTGAGCATAAAATTTGCATTTAATATCAATTTGTCGACACCCAGAAGGGCATATCACTTAAAGCTGAAAGCCTGGCGAAGCATTTCGAATGACTTTTTCGCACCTTACACTTACTTAAACCTCATTAAATGTAAATTTTGTGCAAGGACCGACTCGAGGACAGCTCTGCAGAGACAGAGACAGAGACAGAGAGAGAGGGAGAGAAAAGGAGATAGAAGGAGGAAGCGCTTGTTGGGGGAATCAACAGTTTACGCTCGACTGCATTATTCGAGTGGTTTATCCGGCGATGCCTGCTCCATTGCTGGAACTGAATCCCCCACTCCTGAACTGAAGGATGCTTCTTTGAGATACTGGGCGATAAACAAACAAAGCGCTTCATTTATTCCCTGCACAGTTTATCAATGGATACCCAGTGAAGCGCCCCATTACCCACACTTGCCACGGCCCATCGAGTGCATCTATTATTCAAATACTAATCAATACTTTTCGCAAGTATCGAATCCACGCTTCATCTACAACGACCCACCTAAATGGGCGCAACAACAACAACATTGTGTTACTCCAATTGACCGCGTTGACAGCTCTAATTGTCTGCGGTTGCTGTCTCCTCACTTACCTTAAATATTCAACAACTCAGTGAAAGTTGAAGTCATGTTATTGCAAGACATGCTCTCCCGAAATATAACACAAACAGACTTGTCTGCGATTATTTGAGCTGAAATACATATATATATAAACTTTGCAATTTGTATTGAATTAAGGTCAGTTTGTTAATTATGCCAACTCCCACAGGCACATATTTTACACCCTAGACTAATTGCGAATTGGAGTTATAGAAATAAGTTTGGGTAGTTGAAAAATATATTTGTGTTTTTATACTTTGTTCCCGAAGGGGAAAAAGTATATTGGGTTTGTGCAATGTCCGTCTTGCTGTCCGTCCGTCTGTCCGTCTGTCCGTCTGTCCGTCTGTCCGTCTGTCCGTCTGTCCGTCTGTCCGTATGAACGCAATATTTTTCGGCGCTATTAGAGCTAGAGACTTGAAATTTTAAACATATACTCATATATGTTCCCGAATTATAAAGTGTAAAAATTTTCCCGATCCGCCCACTAGGGGCGTGGCAAATCGGAAAACTCTTCCGCCCATAGTTAAGTTATCATACTAGATGATGAGCTAGAGAGTTGGAATTTGAAATGTATACTCGGGGTGACAACCCAAGTTCAAAAAGCTATGGCGGATATATCTACGCCCATTGGGGGCGTGGCAAATCGGGAAATACGTATCTTCTACACCGTTAAAGCTAGAACGCTGAAATTTTGCATGTGAGTTAATGTTATGATTCTAAGAAGATCGATCAAAAAGTTTTATGTCTACGCCCATTGGGGGCGTGGCAAATCGGACCTGAATATATAGTGATTTTTCAAATTGTGCTATATTTTGGACACTATTGACACTAGAGACTTGAAATTTTGCATGTATACTCGGGTTGACAACCCAAGACTAATAAGCTATGGTAGATATATCTACGCCCACAGGGGGCGTGGCAAACCGCAAAAGTTTATATCTCCTACAGTTTTAGAGCTAGAAGCTTGAAAATTGGATGGTTGAGTTACTAATGTTCTCCTCTATCGATCCCCCAAAAATAATTTTTCAGCCTCTTTGGGGGCGTGGCATATCGAAAAATACCCTGTAATTTTTCGCATTTTTGGAATGTAAGCAACCAAATTTTGCAGGCATGTTAGCCTCGGCCCTTTCTAAGAACTGGCAAAAAATTATGCGTCTACGCCCCCTGGGGGCGTGGCAAATCGGCAAAGAAGTTTGTTGTGGCCAACTGCATAATTCATGCATACAATAGCTTAGTAGCAATTGCTAAGATGGCAAAAAGCATTTTAACATAAATATAATAATATTAATAAATTTAAAAAATAAAATTCATAAGTTTTTGATTAATAAATAAAAAGTTTCCAGCGGGATTCGAACCTGGGTCTTTTGAAAACAACATGTAATCGTTAGCTAAACCTAAATAAATTCACAGCTGATCAGCTGACCAGCTGATCAGCAGCTTGTGACGTCACAAAACAATACAATCGCAATTCTTGCAATATGTATACACTTTTGGATGTGTATACACGTACACATGCATACATACATATATGCATGCATAGAAAAACTGCCTGCCACACAGCGTCGCAAATCGGAAAGCATAAACCAGTTTTAGTTTTTACTTAAATGCACAATTCATATGCGTATGCTTATAAATGATTATCAATTGGCAGCAAGCATTTTATAATAAATATACAGATATTAAAAAAATAAAAAATAAATAATTTTTGAAAAAAGTTCTCTGCGGGATTCGAACCCACGCACCCAAGTATAGCTTGTATAGCGCTTACCACCAGCGCCACTGCCCTGACCTAAGTTTCGTTAACTAAAACCAAATAAGGCATTGCTAGAGCGCCTTTTGACAAAACTAAAGTAACGATCGAAAAATTCTCAATTCAGTCACAATTCTTAGAATATTCTGGCATCCAAACTTTTGTATGTATACATAGAAAATTGTGTATACTCGTATAGTGTGTACATGTGTAAATCTGTATGTATGTGTAGGGAAAACGTTTGTTGCTTGCCATGTACGTTTGCTAATTGCCGAAATATTTCGTTAATTAAATGTTTATTAAATAAATAAGATGCACCTATGGGAACAAAGTATATCGCTGTTAGTTGCGCCTAACTGCAACGTTCTTACTTGTTCATTTAATCTTTATTAACGAAAAACATTCTCTTTAATAGATCTTTACGGCGAGTCTTAGCTTTTTCTAAAGCTTAGAGCTAGTTTTTGCATTTGCTGAAAAGAATCTCAAATTTATTTTGCAGTTCATTCGAATTTCAATATGATTTTATATTCATATTACAAATTAAAACCAAATGTGTATTTTATTTTATTATATGTTTTTATATGTCTATGCATTTATTTTATATGTTTATACGTTTTTAAAAATATAAACAAAAATAATTATCTTTATTTCTTTCACTTTTTTTCTATCACTTTCTTCATGTGACCTCTCACTCAAACTATCTCTCTCTCACACACCTTCACTCTCACTCACGCCATCACACTCAAACTATTTCTCTCTACCTTTTATGTCCCTCTCGCTCTCCCTCTATCTCTCTCTTGCTCGCGATCTCCCTCCCTCTATCTCTCTCTCTCTCTTGCTCTCCCTCTCTCTATATATATATATCTCTCTCTCGCTCGGAATCTCCCTCTCGCTATCTCTCTCTCGCTCTCCATCTCTCTATATCTCCCTCTCTCTCTCTCTATCTCTCGCCCTCGATCTCCCTCTCTTTATATCTCGCCCTCGATCTCCCCCTCTCTCTATCTCTCTCTATATCTTTCTCTCTATATATATATCTCTCTCTATCTCTCTCTCTTACACTATCTATCATTTTTAGAATCACTGTCTTCGGTTACCTGGTATATCTCTCTTATACTTACATATATTCTATATAGCTTTTGTATAGGCAGAGAGAGAATGGAGTAAATAAATGATAAAGTGAAAATCGCTTTTAGTTTTATCACCCTCTCTCACTTTCTCTTTCAGTCTTAATTTTTTAAACACTTTCTCACGCTCTATTACAATTTCTAAAGAAAAGAAAGAGAGCGAAAACGATACGAGAAACGAAACAGGAAGAGAAACAATAGTTTCTCAATATAAAATTCTAGATTCTAAAGCATTAATAGTGGCTATAGCTAAAAGTAAACAAAATAAATTACAAATTTACAAATTAAAATACAAATCATTATAAATTATTATAAACCTTAAAAAGTGATTTTTATAATCTTTGAAAAATACAAATGTATTCAGAGAATTTATTAATACAGATATTTCTATTCTTTATCAATGCAAATATATCTCTGACTTGAAGACTTGCGAAAAACATTAGCAATCTGCTTACATTTGACATTATAATTGCAAAAATTATAAATCATTTTGTATATGCTCGCAAAGATGGTTTTCATAATGAGCGTGCGGGTGTATTCAAGTCTCTCAGCTCTTTAAAGTCTCTTCGCTTGTTTTCTGCTTGTGTCTGAGTCTATTTATTTTTGCATGCTGCTGGCTCTGCCTTGCTGCTTGGTTGGGTGACTGTCTGTCTCTCTGTCTGGCTGGCCAAATGCGACAGACGACACTCGAGTTGCTTATCTCTGGGCTGGCAGAGAGCAGAGGCAACGAAGCAGAGGCTGAACCAGAAGCAACGAGGCAGTGAGGGAGCGAGCGAGGCGATAGCAGCACAGGAAGACACATTCTCATCTATGTCTACGTGTACTTCCTGCCGCTTCGTGTCCTAATTAGTTGCGGATTTTTCAATGAATGCGCAGCAGCCACCAAGCAGCACAAGCAGCACAAGCAGCACAGGCTGCACAGGCAATGCGACAAGTTGAATTCCAAATAAATTTAATTACCCAACCAAGTTGCAGTTAAATAAATGCTACCAATTTGTATGTGCATAAATATTTACTGAAATGCATATACATACATACATATAAATAGATATGTATATATATATATATTTCTGCAATCAACGCCAGCCGTAATCATCATCGTCTTCTTCAGATTCCGTGTACTCTACGGGCGGCGCATTTCCATTACCAATTTCGTAATCATCATCATAATAATCATCGTCCGCATCATCAGCTTCCAGAGATGTCGTCGCCTGTCTGGGTCCCACGAAACTGATGGCATTCCTTGGCATTGGCTGTATTTTGGCCAGGTTGCGTTGCTTCTGATGCTTATAGTGGTGATATAAAGATGGCTGCATCGGATCGCTAGGACTCCAAGGCCGTGCCTCCAGTGCGCTCAACGAGATTACTAAGGCGTTAACATACAAGGGATTTAATATAGATTTAATATAGAATTCCTTAATTATTTTTTTTTTGCCAACAGAGTTGAAAATAAATTATTTTACAAATTTGTATAAAGCTCACACTAAAAGGTCGACAAACAAGTTTTAATTACTTTTCATTAGTTTAGTATTGTGGCATTAAATTCATAACAATTTAATGTTATAAATTAGTATGCAGTATTACGGGTCTAGATCTCAACAAAAATTGATTACAATATGATAAAAACAAATTATCATCACAATAAATTACATTTCAATTACATTTCTTGAACGAATGAGCAATAAAATATATACATACATATATATAAATAAATAATAAACTGTAACAATTTTACTTTCTTCATAGTTTAGAAAATCACTTAAAAATTTAATGATTTGTTATTATAATGTATATTACAACTTTAATATTATTATATTAGTAAGAATATTACAATGGGGTGCTACTAACTCTATAATACTCGTTCAACCCTTTAAAAAAAAACTAAAATCTTTTTTCACTTCAATTTAGTAATAAGATTAGCTCAAACACCGCATTGTTGCTACAATCTTGAGATATATCAAAGGTAATCTAAACTCTTCCGAAGATATAATATTTTTCGATTTGCCACGCCCCCAAGCAGCATAAGTCTTTGGTGGTCAATGCAGGTCTAAAAATGCAAAATTCCAAGATTCTAGCACTTTAAATAATAACGTTTTTTTGCCAGACATATTATTTCCCGATTGACTGACGAAATGGGTTCAAAAGAACTGACGAATAAACAGATGGACGGACGGACGAGCAAACAGGCGGACAGACGAACAGACGGACGGACGAGCAAACAGGCGGACAGACGAACAGACGGACGGACGAACGGACGCATAACAAGACGGATATTACACAAAATAAATATTGTCTCATCGTTTCGTGAAAAAGAATAAAAAGTAGAACAAAATTTATTAAAGAGATTTTGTTCTGATACTTAAACAATTCACAGACAATATTTTATACATTCCTTATTAGCTATTATAATTTGTTTAATATATATTTTAATTTAGCAACGTTTTCTTTTTTTTTAATTTTCTATTTCAATATTATATTTGTCATGTACACTTGAGACACTCTCAACTCACCCAAGCAAAGCAACAGAACTGTCAACTGCATTTTCACAATATCAACTGAGTTTGTTATCGAAATGCATTTTGGGTTTTTATAGTCAACAAACATGGCTAATAAGTGAATGTTGATTTTATGGGCATGCGTTGAAAAGTAAAAGTTCAAAGCCTTTGCTTTTTATCGATGGAGATTTATGTGTTTTTTGCTGCTTGACTTTGTCAACACAGAACCTTAAATAGTTAATTAACTTTATGGCTTTTATGTCGTATGCAGATTATAGTTAATTTAAGCTTTCAGTTGCTGTAAATTCTCCATCCCTATCTCACTCTCTCACACACTCTCTGCTTGATTTTACTTTTCACTTTTGAATCATAATATTTTTTGCTGCTGCCAGAGCTTAATCTCTGAAATGCATAAAACTGAGAAAACCAACCCACAAAAGAAAAGAAAATGTCACAAAAATTGTTGTGCACACATTATCTTGAGAGTTTACCATGCAGCAGAGCCAGCTCAATTTTCTTCTAGCTTTTGCATAAAATTACAGTTTTCTCTCCCTGCTCCGACAAGGGCCAAAACACATGGCCAAATAGTAGCAGCATAAAGCAGAGATTACAGGGACATGGACATGGACATGGGTGTTGCTTGTGGCTACTTGAAAGTAGATTATACCCAACACGCACAATGTCACGTCAATAACGAAGGTCCAAAGCTAGTGTAGCCATGTCGTAGCCATGACTTGAGGCCATTCGCTAGGCGTTAATACAAACTTCAAACATCACAAAGAGGGGGGAAATACAAAAAGTTAAGCCACAGCAGAAATTTAAAGTCAACGAAATGAAGCATAAACAGAAATTTTGTTTTAAAAAGATTTAAAACTCTTCTCCCACACGAATATTTTGTGACTTGGCCCAAGGATTTGCTGTGGCTGTCGCCGCTCAAGAATTCCTTCGCTGAACTTTCAGGGAACTCAAGTTGACGAAACTCTCAAGTTAGCCCAGCGCAGATTTTCCAATTCCCACTGGAATTTTGACAATTGTTTTAGTTTTGTGTTTGAATTCCAACACTTGGCAATTCACTTGGCGACATTTTTCATTTATAAACTTAAATATTCAACAATTTTAATAGCATATTGTAGTAAGTTAAGGGACATGTGCATATTAAGAAAACAAACAAGTCTTTGTCTCTCTCTCACTGTTTGCAAAGCCCTTTTAATTGCTTTTACCTTAAAACATTTTCTCCATTATCCTCAGTTAATCCCTTGACATGCCGCTAACATCGTTGGCAAACAAATTAATCTTCTGATCAACTATCTAAACAAATTGGTCGCCCTACTCCCCTCTCTCACCCTCCCGCTGTTACATTCCATTCATCAGTCAAAACTTGAGCGAATTTTCAAATCGCTTTCGGGCATTTGCCAGCCACAAAACACAAACTTCGAGCAGCTAAACCTCGGCAACCCCATTTAGATCAAGTTACGACGCCTCAAAGTAGGCAACTTCATTCAAACAAAACGCAAGCGAAATCCTTGCAGTTAGGCAGCAATAAATTTTTGTCCATGTCTAAAGTTTAACTGGAGGACAAAAAAAAAAAAGTACAAAAAAAAAAAGGACGAAAGAAAGGAAACCATTTTGTGTCTATCAGAACGTCTAATCTGCAGTCCGTGCAGCAGAGGCAAGCTCTGAAACTGAATAACTGAACCCATCCGAGCAACTTACCACGTGCAATAAATTCCAAGGCGCAATCTCTGCACTATTTGTGGTATGCCTCAAGACTTTGCCATTCAGTTGGGTCAAAGGTGGGCAACTGCTGGGGCGAAGCATGGATTTATACAAGGTGGAGAGAGAGAGTGAGAAAGAGAGAGGGAGAGAAAGTTACACTCGCTGCTAAACATGCGCCGCGTACGTGATCTGATAGGGAATTAAAGCCGGCGCAAACATGTGTAAGGTTGCCCAAATCGCGTCGCATTCGTTTCGAGCTCCAAACCACAAATACACATAGATAAAAACACACACACGCTCAGACTAGAGCTGTGTTGGTTTGTTCAGAATTCGATTGTCATTAAAATGAACTACTACTGCAATACTCTGCAATTGAGCGAAAAAATGTTTAGCAATCAAAGCGAACATTCGTTGAGTTCAAGTTCTTCCTTTCCTTGTTCAACTGTGGCAGTATCGAACTATTTTCGATCATGAACTTGTCTGAGCATTGTTCAATTGACTCGAAGCGTGAGCCACTATCGAATGACTTCGATCATGAACTTGATTGGGCGTTGTTCTTTTGAGCTTCTGTTATCGAACAATTGAGTAATTGAGCATTGCAAGTGGTTCTGTATGCTTGAACTTATTATTATCCAATTGAACTAGAATTCCCAGCTCTAAAGCACGCACACACACACACACACCCATACGCACGCATGCCTTTCTACACATCCGCCCTGTTGGCAGTTTCCGTTGCGGTTTTAGCAGCACTGTCTGCGCACACAGTTTGACAGCCAAGTTCTTGGTTCTTGCGCTAATTTACTTTAAATTGGTTTTTACGGCACTCGCTGCTTATATCCGTGATAAATGACTAAAAGGGCGTATGCCCCGACACACCCCCACAAAAAAAAATTGCCTTTGCTATCGCTAATGGCATCTGTAGCTTATTGTTGTATGCCCCGCCGCCTCAGACGTCCCCCTTCAAGTAGCTTAATAAATTGGTAAATAAAAATTAATGCAGCATAAATTACAAATAGCCAATTCACAAAAGTTGACGACGTTGCTACATAGCTCTCGCTCTCTTCACAAATTTTCTTTTTCGCAGCCATAATTAATGAGCAAAGTTTTTAACCTTTTGTGCAAGTTTGGCAAACGAAGTCCGAGCTTGAAATGTATTGTCCACACAATATCCGGCTATGCCCCTATTGGCTGCTTATCGCCTCATCTCAATTGGGAGGCGTGGAATGTCAACTAATGAGAGTCGAAAAGTTGTATTTTTTTTTTCGTTCTCCTTCTGTGTTCGTTTTGGCGCATAATTAATGAAAGCAGCAGCGCCTAGTCAAAGTGTTTGGCCGATTAATCAGCAAAGCTATGGCAGCTATAAGTCCCAACCAAAACAACATGGGATTATTGTTTATTTCCTGCTCGCCCCCCCAAATCCCATTGGCTTACTTTCAATTGGTTACGTTTTGGTCATTTTGTTCATACACAAATTTGGCTGGCATTCAAATGAGCCAAATGAATTGTCCAAACGTGATTTATATTTATAACTGCCGTACTCGAGTTGAGTTGATAGAAATTATGCATTTTAGTTCAGGGGGAAGTATATATGTATTTATGGTAGTAAGAATAACAATGATAGCAATGAATGCTAGTTGCTTGTTGACCTGGCTTAGTGTGGCGTTATTATTGGAAATAGAATTAAACAGTTAGAAAACTCATATGCTAAAATTAAGTAATTGGAGTGCAGAGCTCAAATCATTTAAAATTTGAAATTGATAATATTAATGTGGAAAAGATTTTGGGGAATTCAAAATTATTTATATATTTCATTTAATTTAAAATTTAAAAAAAGTGAGACTTGAGACTGAGCCCTCAGTGTAAGGCTCAGCTTGAAATCAGCTTGAGTCTCAAGTATGAGTCTGAGGCTGAGGAGTTGCAAGCTAAGCCTGACAACTGAGTCGGAGGCCTGAGGCTGAGGCGTGAGTCGGAAATTGAGTCTGAGAACTGAGTCTGAAACTGAGGTATGAGTGTGAGGCCTGAGTCTTAGGACTGAGTCTGAAGCTGAGGCTAGAGTCTGACGCTGAGGCCTGAGTCGGGGGCTTGATGCTGAGGCGTGAGTCGGAAGTTGAGTCTGAGAACTGAATTGGAGGCCTGAGTCGGAAGCTGACTCAAGTTCGAAACTGAGGCCTGAGTCTGAGGCTGAGGCCTGAGTCTGTGGCTTGAGGCTGAGGCGTGAGTCAATAGCTGAGTCTGAGGCTTGAGTCGGGGGCTTGATGCTCTGAGAACTGAGTTGGAGGCCTGAGTCGGAAACTGAGTCTGAGAACCGAGTCTGAAACTGAAATGATGTACGAGTCTGAGGTCTGGGTGTGAGACCTGAGCCTGAGGCTGAGGCCTGAGTCTGTGGCTTGAGGCTGAGGCGTGAGTCGGTAGCTGAAATTGAGGCCCTAAGTCGGAAGCTAATTCTTAAGTTGAATCTGAGTCTGTCTCCCTCTCTAACTTTATCTCTCTATCGATATCTTACGCTTCCTCTATATCTCTCTCTCTTTTTCTCTCTATTCTAAGATTTTCTTTTCCTTTCTCTCTATCTTCTCTCTTTTCTTCGACATCTTCATCCATCTGTCTCCCAAATATTTACATCTTGAATCTGCCTCTTTATCTCCCCATTCATCTCTTTCATTTTTAATTTGTCTCTCTTGTACTGCGCCTTTCTATGCGATTCACAATTATTGCAATTAACACCAACTGTATATGCAGTTTTAATTTTGTTTAGTATATCATAAGCTCTCTATATGACACCATTGTATAAATGTTATACCCATGCTTGCACTTTTAACTTTTATTTATTGTTCTCATTTTACAATGAAGCTCACAACTTGTCTGAACAATTAGTGAAAGTTTGGTAATATTATAGTTCACATATTATAATTCAATTATATATTTTAATAATGTAGGTATACAATTTCATCAAAGCTGATTGCACAATAAATTTTGCACAATTTGAAATAATTTGTTATTTTTATTTGATTTTATTTTATTTTATTTTTTGAAAATTTTGTCAAGCGACACGCAACATTCGTGGGAGCTAAATAAATTTGTTGCACGTGACGCGCCTTAAATGGCCACAGCCATGGATTTCCAAAATTTGCCAGCAAATGCTTTTTGACCTGGTCAAATTGCACTGAATATATATATTTATGAGTGTGCGAGTGTGTGTGTGTGAATTTGTTGATACGCCTTGTGGCACAAATTGCTTGCCACAAATGGACGCACATAATCATGCGTTGCCAGCAACTTTTTACGCACAATTGGCTAATTCGAGAGCTGCTATACGAACGCAACGCAACACAGGTAAGCACTCTGGCACAGGGTATTGAAAGTTTTGTTACGTCGATTTGCAATGGCCAACAAACATTTCAAATGCTTTAAGTCAAGAGAAAAGCTCTATTAGCTAAAATATTTTTCAACTTTTATGAGACTATTATAAATTACAGAAACTCCGAAATTTAATTAAGATGAAGACCTTATATATTATATACATATATAACTAATTGCTATCACGTAAATCTCTCTCTTTCCCTATCTCTTTCTCTCTCTGACTTTTACTTTAAAAAATGTATTTTAATTCATAATTTGCTGTAGCAAATCTTCAGCTAAGCGAATATTTTTAATGAATTTGCAACTTGAAAAGTTCTTTTTGATTATAACACCCGCTCAACAGCAAACACGTAAGAGTTTTAACAGGCATGCATAACTGACTGCATGATACTCGCTCAGTGGGTAAATTTATGGGCAAAGCTTAATAGAAAATTACTGAACTTCTTAAATTATAAAAGACAGAGTTGAGCTATATTATTTCTGAATGATCTAAAGGCAGTTTTCATAGTTTTTTTATCGCTTCCAAAGGCCGTAGCTGTATAGCCCGTATTCAAGCAATTTTACTTGTAAATGTAAGAAAATTAAGTTTCATTTAGCATTAACTTTATATAGTAAGTGCAAATAAGTAAATCGAGTTCTGGGCGAGCGAGTTTCCTGCTCTTACAACTCCAGCAACAAATGCTGCTCTTACAAAGAAATCATTATTTATTTATTATATATTAATGTATATAGTACTAGTATATATTTTTGTTATTCATTTATTATTGAAGCTTATTGTTAAAGACTCATTTAGCTCTAACTAGAACAGTATGTCTGTATAAGATAAAAATAATTCAACTTTCTTATTTTTATTTCATACATAAAATTTTTTTTTTGAATATTTTATTTATTACTATTTATTTATTATTGTTCATTATTATTATATAATTATTAATTGTCATTATATTATTGGTTATAAATTATTTTTATATTATTATAATTTATTAATCATCAATTATCTATACTAAATATAAAATTTGTTGCTGTTTTGCTCACGATAATATTTCGTATATAAAATATAAGAGTCTAGCGTAAATGGCTCAAAATTTATTAGAATTAAAAGTAAATGGAATCTTAACACTCCCAATAAACTACTAATACGTAGACTATATATTAGAGTGAATAGGCATCTCGATCTCCAGAGGCACTTAGCACTAGTTCTATAA